>BDDA01000181.1:109173-127732 GCA_001662385.1 Chlamydomonas asymmetrica | reverse complement strand
GTCTCCATCACGCAGTCGCGACGTGGGGACTTGAAGCATGTCCACCCCCCACACTTGGCAGCCATAGGAGATAACAGGTTTCACAAGCGTATCAAACAGGCGGAGTTGAGCACGAGGCGAAAGATGCCTGAGCCGTGCTATCCTGCTCTGTAAAGCAAAGTTTGCCCGCCTGCCGTTGGTGGCCAAGGCATCAACAGCGCAGTCATGCGTGCGGCGCCTCGAACGCGTCATGGTCTCTGAGAACAGCATGCCAAGGTAGCGTACTGTGCTCACCTTGCGCAATGCAGTACCATCGTAGAATAACTGCACATTCTTTGCCTGCCGGACTAACCGCGATGTGCCAAACACCATGAATTCGGTTTTAGGAACGCTAACCTCTACTCCAAACAAGCCGCAAAACTCGTGCAGTGCGTTAGTAGCAGCAGACATATCTCACTTTCTGATGCACATACCTGCCGAACGTTTTGTGCTGACTCTCCAAGCTGTCTGTTGGTGAGTGCTTTTCCTTGGCATGGCGGCATGGATGACGAAGACATCCAATTGTTGCATTGACCTTTGGGCACTTCATGATGTGCCGCCAAGCTGAGGCATCGCTGCAAAGGCTGTGCTTGGCATGACTATCTATTAGCGTTGCACTTGCGCTGCTCAACCCTGGCCCCCGAGCATGCGCTGCGTGGTGCCATGCGCTGTGGCGGTAATTCAGCAGCCTAGTGAATGCCCTCGTGCTTTGGTCTGCAGGACACGGAGGACAGCGCCCAGGTGACAAAGGACACCCCGTACACGCTACAGACGCTCATGCAGGTGCGTACGACATTGCCTGCTACCATACAGCGACAGGACCGCACCTAAAACATAGAATCCACAGCAACATAACCATGCCTGGCGTTGCCCTTGTATGAAAGCGCTCGTTCACACATGGGCACATCCTGCCAAGGTTGTTAAATGCACCATGCTCCAAAACCAAATGTTGAAACGCGGCTCGTGCTACACCGTACGCTACAGGTATCTGTGGAGGTGGCCTCCATGGAGCTGGTGGATGACACCAAGCCCTCCGCGCGCCTGCCGCCGGCAGTACCGGGTGTGTTCGGCAACGCCTGCGGCATCCGCCTGCTGACGGCGTCCATGGCAGGCGCAGCGGCATCCGTCCGGACGTACCCCAAGGTGAGTACCGTCTACTTGTGCATGTGGCCGATCAGGCGATTGCCGTACATATGTAACGGACCTCCCGTTGTGTATGTGGACTGTGGAGGCATGGCTTGGCAAGTCCTTGCAGTCAGCATGCGACTGCCCATGCTCACTTGCTTTTTTGGCACTGCAGCCAAAGGGTCTGGGCGGGCATACTAACCCAACGTGCACATGTCCCTGTCCAAGTCTGCAGCTGTAAGCTGTGCTTGCCTGTGTGTTCGTCACGTGTGGCAGGCGCTAGCATTCACGATGAGCGTGCTCGCCACTGGCCTGGAATCTCCCCACGGCGTTCTCCTCAGCACCCACACCCTCAACGGCTTCTCGCCGCAAGTTCCCAGCACGCCCTCCGAAACCGCACAGCCCACAGATGCAGGCCGCTCCGGAACCGGTTCCGCCACTCCCTCATATGACGATGATGACGCAGAGGGCATGGTACAGCCGGCGTTTGCTGTGGACTTTGTGAAAAACCCTCAGGACGGGTCTGCAGACGCTGTCGTGGCGGTTCGCTTGGCGCCCTCGTACGTGACGTATGCGGCTGCGGCGGTTTCGGACGTGGTTGACTTTTTCGCCACCGAGCAGCAGCTGGACCTCGCGACCCTGCAGGTATGCAACGTTGCGTCTTGTGGTTTTCAAAGTAGCTTTGTATGGATCAGTGGTGTAGGCGAAGAGTCTCAGAAAGGAACGCCTGCTCTGCTGGCGTTCCGTGTGAGATGGTGCGTTGTCGGTCATTTCACGAGGAATCGGAATCCTGATGGTATCGCTTACCGTAGTGCCGGTGGGAATGGCGCCGCCGCATGACTGTGAAGTGTGGCGCAGCGTACTAAACCGCACCACCTGTTTCTACACCCTCAGGCGCAGGCGCAGGGCCGGGCCATGGCGTTGCAGCGCATGGCGACGATGCGGCTGGCGGCGATGGCGGCGGCGGACGCGCGCCCCAGGCTGCTGCTCAGCCTGGACCTGCACGCCCCCAAGGTGGGTCTCTCTCTCTCCAGAGGATGACACATGTCCCACAGGGGGGTGGGACCAACGGGGAGGCTGGGAGGCACAACAGGGAGGGATGCCTGATGACGTTGAATGGCAATCCGCACATGTCTCTCTGCGCTGTACATCCTGCATGTGGTCGCAATGCTATATAATGCGCTGTAACGTGTTTGAATGCTGGTCAATCCTTCATGGATCTGTGACTTACACACAAGGCACAGGCAAGGCACCAAAATGCACAGGTCAGCGGTCGCCCAGAATGCAGTTCTTGTTCCGTCAGCGCGTCAAGTGTGCCCACGTGCCACATGTGTATGACTGCAACAGGTGGCGGTACCTGACGACCGCGGCAGGGCCACCCTCATCATGGACCTCGGCAGGTAAGGTTGAGGGGTCAGGACTGGCTTGCGCATCCAGGTCTGACTGCAGCGAACAATCTCAACCTTAATCCCCATCCCCGCAACCACCGTGCCAAAGCATAAGCAGGCAAGCATGTTGAACGTGTGCCCTGCCGCGCATGCTGCAGGTTCCAAATGGCTACCATCCCTTCAAACGCGGCATCTGGGGGATCTCCTGACCCCCCTTCGTCCCCCAAGGCAGGCGCAGTACAACGTACTGCATCGCAGGACCTGCAGTACAAGGAGGAGCTGGGGCTGTACCAGAACTTTAGGCTCCAGGTGGACTCTGTGGAGGCTTACCTGTACGATGGGAAGTTTGCATGGCCTGCCATTGACGAAACCACCAGAGGTATGATGGTATGGCAGTACAGTAATACAACAGTATATCAGTACGATAGTACAGAAGTACCTGGTATGCTTGCGCTGCGTGCCATTCCTGTCTGCTGTACGTTGGTGGTCAAACGTGTCATGCCAACGTGTCACCATGTCTCCGAAATCTGTAACGCTTTTGCGAGGTCCATGCTGAGGCCATTGTGATAAGGGCCAAGCGTTCAATCTGCTCCCGGCTGGCATGTGGTACAATGTGTGCATGCGTACCTGTGCAGACGCGCTCCAGCAGGCCGCCGGCAGGCGCCTCCGCTCACACAGCCTCTGGAAGAAGGCCCCGGCGGCGCTCCCGCACGTGTCCGCAGGCGCAGGCGACGCCTCGGACGGCGCCGACGCATTTTTCGGGACTGTCGCCTCCCCCTGGAGTCTTGAGCAGGCGATGGGCCTCGCTCCCCCGGCCTCCGCACCTGCAGGAAGCACGTCTGGCGGTGATGGCGCAGCTGCTGCTGCTGCCGATGAGGATTCTGCTTCTGCAAGCAAGGGGGAGGGGGCAGCGCAGGTGTTGTCTGCTGGCAAGGGCAAGGTCAGCAGCAGCAAGCTGGTCCCTCTGCTGCGGCGTTTCGGGATGGACGCGCGGCTGCAGCTGGCGGTCGCGCTGCACCCGCGCCTGCCGGCGATCCGCCTGCACGTGTCGGCGTCCCCCCTGGAGCTCTGCGTGTCTCCCTGGCGGCTGCATCGCCTGATGACGGTCATCAACGCGGCCACGCAGCAGCGCGCTTCAGCAAAGGCGCCGACGAACGCACCTGCTGCAACAGGTTGGGGGTCCGGTTCCGTGTGCGAACAGTGTGCAAACAGTGTGCAAACAGTGTGCGAACAGTGTGCAGCGCTTGAATATGCACCAACTGTTTCTGGTGGGAAGAGTGACTGACATTCATGAGCTGCTATGCGGCAGCCCTCTTGAGACGGGATTTTGCATTTCGCGTGTTTTGTTAAGAGCGGGTGGCTAGTCAACGACGGTGGACAGACATTGATGGAGGTGATGCTTGGCTGTGCCCTGCTTGTTTACACAGCGACGGTGTCAGTACCCGGAGCAGCTGCACAGCAGCTTCCGCTGTGGTTCAGCGACGCGGAGCTCTACTCGCGCGCGCAGGTGCTGCTGTGGGAGGGCGTGGGGGGCCGCACGTCACGCTGGGCGCCGCGCCTCGTGTGCGTCTGGCGGGGGCGCGTCGTCACCTGCAAGGACTCTGAGGATCTCACCGTCCTGGAGCAGAGGTGAGGAAGCAATTAAGTAATGTAACGCCAGTGCGTGGTTGAAGCATACGGTATGTAGTCCAGATTGAGTCCGCAGTTCCCACCTGGAGAACAACGTCGGGCTCCGCTAGGACGCTGCAGGCACGTCAAGTTTGACTTTCAATCCATGGCAGCACACTTTATCAGTGTAACCCCGGGCAGTGGCCAAGGCATGCATCCATGCAAGTCAAGGACTGCTCCGAGGCAGGGGTGCGCCGCGCCGAACTTGCATTGCGCAAGCTGCAAACTCTATGTCTTTTACATTTCATACTGCATTGTTCGGTGTCTCATTTTATCAGTTTTGGGAAAATGCCAGAATACACTGCGACGGTTACTGTACCGTGGTGTGCAGGACGTACTGGCAATCGTACCGCCTGATGGAGCTGCCACCGGAGCTCCTGGGAGGGACAGAGAACGTGCTGGCACTCGTACCGCAGGGCGTACCGCGAAATGAGGTCAGTGCGCTGCCCCGATCCCCCTCCCACCCCCCCTACGCATGTTTGGTGCCTGCCTGCCTTGCGTACCGGTATTGCCACACACCCATACCGCCTAGTGCTGCTGGTGTGATGATGGCGCATCCTTGCTTGCCGGCGCGCTTTTCTGCAGGTTGCGGAGAACCCCAACGCGTTGGTGCTGCGGCTGCCAGACACCGCGGCCCTCACCACGTTGAGGAGGGTGCTCATCAGGTCTATGTCCACGATGCAGGTGAGGCTGATACCCCGGCATCCATGCATTTGCCACCGATTTTCACATACATGTCAGGCCTGTGGGATGCTTTCCGTCGGCAGCGTGTGCAATAACCAACGGATGCACACGATTGAGCTTGCATGCTGCCGCTGTCTGGCATTAACCGACTATCGCTGACTGTTGTGGCTGCTGGCAGGCGGTGGCTGGCCTCTTGGATCAAGATGAGGAGGTCATGCCTGAAGACGCTGCGGTAAGGCTCGGCAGCGCGAAAAAAACAGGAGCCTGAATGCTGCACTGCACTGCTGATCTGCCTGCTGATGCATCCGCCCTAACGGTCCAGCACTTGTTCCTAACCAAAACAGCAGTGCAGCCCTCTTCACCAACGTCAGCCCCCAAACCATCCTCTCCCATCGACAACAGCGCTGTACGGCAGCATCTCGGCAATACCTGGCAATAATGCTGAGATGCTGCCGTACAGCGCTGCTGTCGATGGGAGAGGATGGTTTGGGGGCTTAGGTTGGTGAAGAGGACTATAATGCAGTGCAGCTGATTAGAAGCAAACCACTTCAAGTAATTGACACATGCCTCTGGAGTATTAGAGGGTGATTGTCCTGCTGACCCGTCTACAGTACCCACACAGGTGCAGGCAAACGCTGGCATGGCTGATCGCGTATTAACCTGTCGTTACTGTCGTGTTCATTCCGCACTCCGTTCAGTCTCTGGGCGTTACGGAGGATGTCTTCACCCGCGCGCTCACCAACAAGACCATTTTGGAGCTGAAAGGCACAATCAAGGTGAGGCCCGCTGTGAGGCCTGTTGCGTGCGGCGGTTTGCCCATTGTCTGGCCGAAGGATCTGAGCTTCAGCGCTATGCTGCTTTGAGTGATGTAGCTTTTCCTTCAAGGCACTACAGACAGGGATTGGATCAGACCACCGTGTTCTCTGCATGGTGGGTGCTCTGACACCTGTGCGTGCGCTGCGGTGTGCTTCGTAATGGTGCTTACCACTGCGCAGGAAATCTCGGTGGCTGTCAGCGGCAGGCCTGCGCGCTGCTTCACGCCCGCGCCGCCGCCACTGCCACCGCCGACCATGTCAACCCCCCCTGCAGCTGAGTCTTTGGGAGGCGCGGCTGATGACGCGGAAAAGACAGATGGTCCATCGTACACAGCTGACGAGGATTCCAGCATCACTGCGGTGATGCAAGGGGCAGGCGACGCCTGCGATGGCGGCCCTGGCGATTCTGCGGAGGACGCTCAGGACGACGCGGTGCAGGCGGGATCGGCAGGACAGGACGGCGACAGTAGCCTGGACGAATCACTACTCGAGGTACAATCATATTACATAATAATGCATGCCGAACGTTTTTACGCCTGAATGTTAAGCTTGCCCTGCTTGCTGGTTGTCCACTGACTTGCTTATCAACAGGGCTTGAACTCATGCCCATATGAAGAGCTCGTAAGCACGCGTCATCACTCTAAATCATCTGCAACTCTGTATCACCCATATTGGCATCGGCTGCTGCTCTCTGTTGCCAGGTGCTGTTGTCCCAGGAGCTGCCTCTTGCGGTGGCACGCCTGAAGCTGGCCTCTGTAGACCTGGCCTACGCATCCAACGCTACCACAGCCACCATCACAATGAAGGTCGGTGCTTTGCTTCGTGTGGAGCAACGCGGCCATGGGGAATGGTGCGCAAAGCCATGGCAGAGCCATGCTTTGCGAACATGGCTTGCGTCAAACCCGATGCCCAGCCACCTTGGTGCCATCTTGCAAGCTGTGTGTGTGTTGCGGCATGACGCATGTGCGTTGGCCTCACTTGCATGACATGTGTCACTCACACTGCACTGCACACTGCAACGCCCCACAGGACCAGCGACGCCACCGGGTTTCGAGTCACGTCAATCAATCGATCGATCAAGCAAACAGACAACCATTTGCAGGCGATGATGATGATGATGAAAAATAGGCCGCGCATTCGTCTGCGGCATGCACGCGTAACATGCTTTCATGCTGCCTTGGTCGGCGCTGCCTTGGCAGCATACACTCTGCAACCCGAATCCCTAAACCCCTAAACCCAGGACCATGCCTGTTTTATGCACGAACAGGCGCTGGACATCGATGACTGCTACGTGGGGGCGAACGACCCGCTGCAGGCCTCGTTAGCGCGCACGGTGCTGCCCCATGGCAGTGCGGTCCCCACCACCGCCGCAGCCGCTGCCATGGTGGACACGGCGGTCGCTGCCCCTGCCCCTGCCCCTGCGCCTGCTCCCGTTGTGGCCGGGGACGGTGCGGATGATCAGCAGGCCCTGGCCGTGGTGACGTTTGCCATGACGTCACCCACATGCGACAAATACAAGGCGAGCGGTGGTGGCCATGTACGCATGTGCTTGTGATTGCTGGTGTCCGTGCTCATACCCGTGTGCGCACTGAACTGATGTGCACAGACTGGTGTGCACTATCCTAAACGCTGACACTAAAGCGTAACCCCTGGGTGTCATCGCAAGGCACTGAGACCCTCAGCGTGACATTCTTTCGACCTTGTTCCCAAGTGGGGGAAGCGTGGGCCTCTTTCGGCTGAGAGGCTCCACTGATCTCTGACTGACACAGATAACAGCATAACACAAGACTGTAGGCCTGGTGTCCATTACAGTGGCGCGGTTGAACAGTGCGCGTGTACAAGCCTGCTGACATGACACAAGCTGTTTGAACTGACTGAAGCCTGCGTGCCGCTTTGACGCACAGGGTGTGGATTTGGAGCTCGGGCTGTCCATAAGCACCTTGGAGCTGTACTGCAGGTAAGCGGCGTTGTTTAGGAGACTGTCATGCTGTGAGCAGCAGCGGCAGCACCCCAGCTTGTGCAAGTGGCCATGCGCACGAGGCTGTTATGCACTTGCCGGACGGCCGCTATGCCGCGTGCTAGCCACGCCTGCCTTTGGAATCCGCCAGATGCGCGAACAGCTGTCAATGGCATTAAGGTCCAGTTCAGCAGGCCAACCTGTCCCGGGCTTGATCGCCTGACCATTTCACCGGCAGCGGCGGCGGCGGCGGCAGCATTTCGTGTCTGTTCTGCTTCGCCCCTTGACGCGTGCCTGTTGTGTGTCTGGTCTCGCGCAGGCGTCCCACCGTCGCTGCCATCATGGTCCTGGGCACCGACCTGGCTTACATCTTTGCCATGCTAGGATCTGAGGTGAGCCGAGCGCGGCTTGACGTGATCTGGGACGGCGTTGATCTGTGCTGTGCAGCGCGGACACGTTGCGCACACCGCCTGTTGCACCACAAGATGAGATGGCTGCGCAGTTCCCAAGCTGTCCAGGCTGTGGTGTTCGGTTACGGAGTGTTCAAGGCTAAAAGCTTTACGGCTTTTAGTCAAGGCCGATGCGAAACACTGTGCTCTCCTTTCTGCTTGCTGTATTGCGGTCTTATGCGTTGGTGCTGAAAGGGCTGTTGGTGTTGTGCGCTGCTGTTATCCCATTGCAGAAGCAACCTGACGGCGACGCCGCCGCGGCCCCGGCTCCACCAGCCAGAACCAAGAGCGACAAGGGCCGGGGACGCACAGACACCGCGTCAGCTCCTGATCAGGACGATCTCGAATCCGAGGTGCACGCTCCAGGGGTGGTCCGGCGCGGCGCGGACGAGGGCCGCGTGCTCACCCGCATCTCCATGCGCATGCAGCGCCTGATGCTGGTCCTGCCGTACGAGTACACGCAGTGCGCGTCTTCGGGCAGTGGGCCAGCGGGGGCGGCGCCCAAGCCGGTGGTCATGACCCTCGGAAGCGCCGCAGTGGACAACTTCAGGTGCGCACGTGTGGGTGTGTCTGGCACGCTGTGTAACGGCCCACAGAGGTTTGCTTGGCGGTTGGCGATTTGGCACACACACTCAAGCGGGGTTCTGTCTCCTGGCCTTACCCGTATGTGCATGGGCTGCCCAGCTTTTGGGTCCACTCAGCGTGCAGACGTGCAGCATCCGCAAAGGGGCGTTGGGTGGCTTCTTCACAATCGCATGCCTTCAAAGTGAACTTCAAAGGGAACGTTAGTCCTGCTAAATGTTGTTTGTTATGTAGTCCTGTCTTTCTTGGAATGCTGCTCCCTGCATTCATGCATCTGTGCGTGCATGTGTAACCTCACTACCACGCAGCTTCAACCTGGACGTGAAGCCCACCTCGATGGCGCTACAGGCCTCGTTAGGCAACCTGGGCATGCAGTACACCAGCCCCTCGCTGCCGCCCAACTGCCCCTACCGCACCATCGCCAGCCTCAAGCTGGGCACGCACACCTCGCTGATTGAGGTCATGTTCAAGTGAGTCCGGCACGTGCATGGCAGATTGGTTCGTCTCTTGCCTGGTTTTGTTTGCGCTACGGCGCTACTGATGCGATGTGGCTCACATTTGGGTCCTCCAGCTTCTATGCACCAATGCGTCGCATGGCGTTAGTCCTAATGCTGAGTAATGCACCATTTAATTAATTGAGTACCTGTTGGTCCTTCCAATGTCACTGCTGCTGCTACAAATGCGTCTCGATGCTTTTCCTTCTCTGCTGCGTGCGGTGTAGAATCCACGATGCCTCCGAGGCGGCCTTACAGGGCGGGCGGGTGCCGCTGGGCCAGCCCTTCTACTCGCTGCGTGTGCGGCTGGCGCAGGTGCATGTGACCTACATGCAGCGCTTCCTCAACGAGATGCTGGAGTACATAAACGGTGGGTTACATCCCAGGTTACATCCTGGGTACATTGTACATGGTAACTGGTACACATTGTACCTGGTCAATGTGCAAATGTGAGGGTTTTGTGCATGCTTTGCTACTTTGCTTTGTGTCCTGCGTGTGTAATGGTGCGGGTGTTGTGGGATGATGATGATGTGGAGCTGGTGTGGCAGTGGTGCAGCGGTGTAAGGAACGAGGCTGAATGATCAGGATAAGGACATGCTCATCTACGACACTGAGCAGTAGCAAGGAAAGGTCATGCAGTGCTGTCCCATGCTCGAATGGATGCATGGGGCAGGTTCAGGTCCTGACATGAACCCCCGAGGGTTGTACCGCCCGCCACTCCCTCTGGACGTTGCACCATCTTTACCACGATCTGGCCTGATCAACGGCCGCCTGTCATGCTGTATGCCATGTGCTTGCAGTGATGCTGGCCATGCAACCCATGGCCAGGTCTGCGGTACAAGATGCGCTGATCAAGGCCGGCAAGCTCAAGCCGCCTGCTCCGAAACCTGCCATCGCGGCTTCCGCGCCTGCCTCCAGAACCGCCGCCACCACGCCTGCCTCTGCTCAGTCGGCAGGCCCAAATGCACCAGCAGCAGCAGCGGCTGGCGGTGGGGGAGGCGGTTCAGGGGCTACAAGCACGATGCAGCGCAAGGGTTCTGCGCGGCCGCCTGGAGCCGGTGCGGCAGAGAAGGGCGACGGCTCAAGCGACCGAGAGGACAACGCATCAGATGCGGGCTCTGATGACTCATTTGCCACCGCAATCGGTGACTGGGACATCGCGGAGATGGTCGATGAGCTGCATGTGCCCGCGACCGACCCAGCTGCGGCGGCTGCGGCGGCCGCGGCGCGTGTCAGCTCTGCCGCGCAGGCTGCGCCATCGCCGCCTGCCCATGCGGCCGCTCCGCCCCCCCCCGCCGCTGCCGGTAACGCGTCCGCCGCTGTGCCTGTGCCAGGCGCGTCAGCTGCATCAGGCGCCATGCAAGGCGGCGCGGACTTGCATGGAGAGGTTCGCCAGGGTGCGAACGCTCGGCCGACCATTGCGGTTCCGGGCGAGCACACGCTCGCATCCTCAATGGCCTCTTACCACACCGCCGCAGGCTCGCTGCCCCTGCATCACACGACCTCCACGCAAAACACCGTCGTGCCTGCGGCGGCAGCAGGCACAGCAGGAGGCTCCACCTCCTCCGCCAACCGCTCAGGCACAGGCCGAGGCCCAAGCGTGACTTCGGAGCCAGGCGGCGGCGCTTCTGCTGCTGCTGCGGCGGCGTCAATGTCGTCGTTCTCGTCGCCTCCTCTGGGCCCCGGCGTGATGCTGCTGCTGCTGGACATATCCGCGGAGGCGCCGGTGGTGCGGCTGCCGCGGGACAGCGGGTCGCGCACCTACCTGGACGTGGACCTGGGGGTGGTGACGCTGCGCAACAGCATCGAGTGGCGCAGGTGAGGCAGGGGGGAGAGATGAAGATGAATCTGGATATTAGGAGCTTTCTAGCCGAAGCCTACGCTCCCCCCAGATGGTGAAAGGAATAGTGGTATGCAGGCCAGTTGTAGCCACGCAAGGCTAGACTGCGTTCAAAATAAAGGGAGGGTTGGGTGCTGCGGTTCAGCCTGGCGGGTGGCGGAACCGATGCTTGCATGCTGAGGAAAGTGCAGGGTCGGGGGCAAACCTGCCGATGCGGTACACTGGTACATGCACATAGCCAATTCATGTCGAGATGAGTAATTGCCACTGGTCCGTTGCTGTCTATCTCAGCTAGCCATTGCGTGTAGGATATGCACATGAAGTGCCTTGCTTGTGTTGGAGCAATGCAGGCTGGATGACGGCATATCGCCCGTGGGCGCGCCGACCAGGGAGGTGCTGGTGGATGAGCTGCAGGTGGGTGGTGAGGGGACTGCCTTTCATTGAGGCCGCTGCTGGTTGGCCCGGGTGCCGGCGCCATGGCACAAACAAGTTGTGCCCTGAACTGCCCTGTGCGCTCCCCCGCCATCCGCGGCATACTGTCAGCTGTGCCTACCGTATCTGTCTCAGAAGCTTCTACATTGAACCGATGCTGTCCTTTTTCTGCTGCGATTGTATCCTGTTCCTGTTCTAACTTCGTCTACCATTATGGTGCTCATAGTACTGCATTGTAATGTCCTGATGTTTGGTGCTCGCAGATCCTGCTGACTCAGCTGGGTGTGGTGGTCACCTCAGGCGGGCTGCACGGCTCCAACCTCATCACAGACATCGGAGACGGACTTCAGGTACGGGACCGTGGACCTCGACTAGGCTGCGCTAAGCGCAAAAACCTCAACCTCAACCTGTACCTAAATTGAGTCTATGATTAGGAGTACAACATCAAAACTGATCACACCCAGTTGAGCGTAATGCCTCCGAGTGGTAGTGCCGTGCCTTGTTGCCTGCTACTGCGCTTGACCCAGCTTGATGACGGTCCGCTGCTTATCTGTGTGCGATGCTGTAGGTTACCCTGGAGCGGCCCTTGGCAATGCAGCAGCACCACGCATCCCTGCCCCCCATGCGCACCTCAGTGCTGGTGCCCAAGCTGTCTGCCGCCATCAGCGAGCCTGAGTACCGCAGCACCCTTGCGGTACTCACGGGGAACTTCAGCGAGAACTACATCCTGCCGGAGGGCATCGCTGTACTGCACGCGGCGGTACTGCGCCAAGCATCCTCTGGCAAGGACGGCCCCTCTGCAGCACGTTCCGCAAGCACGCTCGACCCCAAAGCGTTCGATCCGATCGCCGGCCTCAAGCAGGGGCTGTCGCCGCCGCCATCCGCAGCCGCCGACGCGGCAGCCGCGGCAGACGCGAAGGGCAAGGCGGGGCCTGCTGGGCTACCCAAGGGGCCGATACCGCCTGAGCGGGACTTCAGCAAGGACCTTCGGCAGGTCCTGCGGGCGCTGCGGGACGCGTGCACGCTGCAGGTGGCGGTTTCGGTGCAGCACGCCGCGCTGACGCTGCTGCGCGAGCGCGTCGAGCTGCTTGGCGGCGTGTCGGCTTCACTGGCCGGCGATGCTGTCAGCGCTGTCGACGCCTCGTTAGAGCCCCAAGGAACGCAGAAGCTGATCGCCGCAGGGCAACAGGCGGAGAATGAGGTTACGCAAGATAAAGACAAGGACAGGGCGTCGGTGCCGGGGTCGCTGGTCCCTTTCGCCCGCGTGCGTGTGGCTGACATGTGGCTGTCGTTCCAATCCACCAAGAAAGGAAACTCGTTCCTCACGATGTCTCTCCCAACCGCCACGATTGAGGACCTGCGCCCGGGTGTGTTGCCAGATCAGGCGCTGGTGCTGTCAACCGCTGATGTGGATGCAGCGGCGTCTAATCAGGCACCCTGGGCAGCGCTGGTTTCGGGGCTGGGCCTGCAGACCCCAGGTGCTGCCTCTGCTGCCATGGCCCTCCCGCGTTCGCTGTCTCACATCCGCACGGGCGGCGCCGAGCAAGCGCGGCCGTCCGTGCCGCTTTCCGCGCTCTCAGGCAACGCTGCGGCAGCGGCTGCGCGCGCTGTGCTCGCCACGGCCATGTCCATGGCCGCGCCGAATGCCGCCACGCCGTCACTCCTGACATTGGAAATCAGGATGCTCTCCGGGACCTCAGCATCCAGCAGTGCAGCGAAGGGGTCGTCCTCCAGTGCCGCTGTTGCACCCGGCCAGCAGGCAGCACAGCCGGTGATGGCGCTGCGGATGCGCCTGCAGCGCCCGACGCTCGTCCTGGACCTGGGCCTTATCTCCCAGCTGCTCAACTTTGTGTCGCCCACTCAGATTTTCCGCAGCTGCGATCCGGTGCCGTTTGTCACGCGGGAGTTTCGCCTCGGCAATGGCGCGCCACACGTAGCTACCAGTGAGCGATTGCCTCTCAGCACCGGATGCAATCTTGCAGCACCATGAAATCGCTGTTGCCATGGCAGTGGCTGTCTGTGTCTGCCTGCGTGCGTGTTGGCTTGTCTGTGTCTGTCTTCGCCGGTGTGTCTTGTGTGTGTGAGAGCATGCGGGATGGCTCACCGTTGGTCCATCCTCAGTGGCAGCCATAGCAGTGTACCCGTTCTGTATGCGCTCTGCCTGCCAGTATGGATTTCTCATGTGTTTGCTGTCTGAATTTCTGATTTGTACTCTGATTTGCTGATCAGGGTCATTTTTGTGTTGTGTTTGCCTGTTGTTTGCTCCCCAGGTGACATCTGGCTGTGTCCGGAGTATCGCATCCTTGCAGACATGCCCGGCGCCAAGCACATCGAGTACGACGGCGCCAACCACCGCATCGTGCTGCCACGAGGCATCCCGCCCACGGAGCAGCTGCCGCTCATCGTGGTCGGCGCAGGCACCACCCTGCGCCTCAGGAACGTTCGCATCGTGCACGCGGGCTCGTTGCCCGCGTGCCTGTCGCTCGGCGCAGGCGCTAGGCTGCTCGCAGAAGAGGACGACAACGTGCATTTCTCCGCTAGCTCCAAATTGGAGGACGATCTCGGGCGGTACCTCGCAGCAGCGTTTGCTGCAGCGCAGGCTCGGTCGGATGCGTCGGGAGATGCCACGGGCGGTGCTGGCGCAGACGGGGAAGGGTCGACGGCGGCCCCCGCGACCTTGCCGCCGCTGCTGGAGGTGCACGCCGACGTGCTGGGCGCAAGCGTGCACATTGTGGGCGACAGCGCGGCTGCGGCCGGGAAGGGGCCCGGCGCAGGCGCGGCCGCCTCCCACGGCTCTGCTGCCGGCAGCGCGAGCGCCGGGGGCATGTCCATGCCCGCGCCGTCCTCCGGCATGGGTGCAGGAGGTGCAGCTCACACCGCAGGCACTGCCTCGATGAGCCGGGCTTCGTCCCATGGCATACTACGCTCAGGGACCCTCGAGTTGCCGGACAGCCCGAGCGTTCGAGGCGGGGACATGTCCGGGGCGGTGCCAAATCGCGGCGCGTTCCGGCCAGGTTCGGGAAGGTCTGCCTACACGTCTGTTGCGGATGGAGGGGGCAACGGCGGGGCGGGTGGCGGCCTGATGCAGCCTCCTGCGTATTTCTCGCTGCCTCGCGTGCAGCGGCGGCTGGCGATCGTGCTGGACGTGTCTGCGACGTACCGCGCTCGCGCGGCAGACGCCGCCGCGGATGTTTCGCTGAAGGGGATCACGATGCGCACCATCACGACCTTTCCTGCAGCGGCAGCGGCGGCCGCCGCAGCGGTCGCAGCCACTGCTGCGGGTATGCCGGGCTCCTCCGCCCCCAGTGCAATGATGATGCCAGGTTGGCTTTCCGGTGCTGGCGCGCCCAGCGGAAGCTTCGCGTATGGACGCGCACCTTCTTTCGCCGCCGCACCGTCGATGAGCGGCTACGGCGGCGGTGGGGGCGGCGTGCCGTCCATGTACGGAGGGATGTCATTTGGAGGTGGGCAGACGGGCTCTCTGGCGGCCGCCATGGCGGCGGCTGCAGCCGCCTCCGCAGGCCTGCAGTACAGCGGCTCAGCGTCTGCCTCTATTGCTTCCGGGGCAGTGGTTACCACGGTACTGGACCCAACTGATGCGGTACTGCGGTACACCCAGACCGCAGGCAATACAAGTGTGGACTTGGACGCCGGAGCACTCGTCCTAAAGCTGTCACCGCAAGTTGCAGAGCTGTTCCTGGTTCTGCAAGCGGCTCTGTTAAGGCCCCTTTCAGCGCCTACGCCCGACAAACCGATTGCCCGATGCAGCACTTTTGTGCACGTGTGGGGCAGCCACGCGCGCAGCTCCGAGACCCCCAACAGCAGCTCCGGAACCACAGCAGACCCGTCCCTCTCGGTGGCCGCGCTGGGGCAGGGGGGCATCGATCCCTTGGCGGCGGACCGGGGGGTCACCATTTGGCGGCCGCAGGTGCCTTACGGCTATGTCAGCCTGGGCGACGTGTTGACGTCGGGTAAGAACGGCGGCGCTCCTCGCTTTTTATGTTGAAACTTGAACCGCATACCGCTAATGCATCAGGCACCCCTCCTGTGTGCACAAACGGCATGCATACCTGACCTTGCAGCAATGCTGCTGACTTTACGTTTCCATTTGGCAATGCGGCCAGAGGCTATCCAACGTGATTGTTTTCCTGTCACCTAAACTGCGCCTCCCTCACTAACGCACGGCTCAGTTAATAGATTTAAATGCACGCAATGTGGTTCCTGCATGTGATTCCCTGAATCCACACGCACCATGTCTGATACACAACTGTGATCAATCCTCACAAGAATCGGCAATGTACTGCCACTTCTTCAAGTATCACGCATATTTCTCTGTATGCTTCCGTAGGCACATCTCAGCCCACCTGCCAGGTCGCATGTCTGGCCACCGGTAGCGGCCTCGTAGCCCATCCGCTGAGCTTCAAGCTGGCGTGGCAGTCGGGCAGCATTGCGCTGTGGCGGCCGCAGCCGCCGCCGGGCTTTGTGTGCCTGGGTTGCGTGGCCACGGGCACCGCGGATGCGGATGGGAATGGAGGCGGCGGAGGTGGTGACATGAGCGCTGAGCAGTTTGGGTTGGAGCCCCCGGACGTCACCAGCGTCGGCTGCATCGCCATGCACGTGAGTGGCAACTCCCACCTGGGTTCTGCATTGCACCCATGGTATGCAAGTTGCTTCTTGCCCCTCATCTGTCGTTCCCTGCATGCCGAATCCAGTTCTTTGTCGTCATCTGTGCCCATGCATCCGCCGCTCAATTGCCTGTGCTGTTAGCCTCCCATGTCCCATCTGATTGTATCGTTGGCATTCATTGCTCAAGAAGTCGTGATTGGTTGTGGCACGGCATGCTGGCATACTTTCTCACGGGGCGTGTAAAGGTTCTTACCATTATTGTTGGCATACCCGTTTCCCGCTTTGCAGGCTGTGGTGGAGGCGCAGCTGGGCAGCTGCCTGCTGCTCAGCGCTCACGGCCACCTCTGGGGCGTGCAGAACTGCGCCGCAACCTTCGTGCCCGCGCCCCCCCTTGCCCACAAGCCCGCCGTACCGCTCTATGACCTGCGCTCGCCGCTGGGCGTCGCCCCTGCCGCGCTCGTCCCGACAGAGCAGCTTCAGGTGCCTCTTTTGGATCCAGAAGACGTGCCGCACTCGATTCAAAACCTTCTGAATCACCGTTCGTCCCTGGACACGGCCTCAATTTCGCCCTTCGCCAAAGCGCAGCCATCCGCTACAGCTGCGGCGCCACCACCAGCCCCGGGCCAGCTGCCGCCGCGTGTCCCGTCTGCGTCGGTGCCGATGGCGGCGCTCGGGGGTGCGGCGCTCGTGGCGCGGCTGCCGCCGCCGCTGGCGGCGGTGCTGGGCCCGTCCGCCAGAGGGGGCGTGCCTCAGCAGTCGCTTGTGTCGCAGCACATGTACCTGCAGGCCCGCAAAGCACTCATCTCGCTTGTGGCTGGGAGCCGCTCTCAGGTGAGCGCATGACGATATTCAGTAATGCTCCAGGTGCTCAGTTCATTGGCTTGGGTATGTTATGTTACATCAGGAGCGTGTTGGCCACACGGCCCATGCTCCCCCCAGATGGGGACCAGGCAAGCAGAAGAGGGTATGATGTCTGATATGGTATGCTTCATTGCCCGCTCACGGTCCATCCTCAACCACAAGCAACTTTTCACTGCTGTGGTCAGCGGCCACGCCGTGTGCGTTTTCTGCTTGCAACACCATCTCAAAACATGTACTAGTTGTGGTACAGAGTTGTCAAAGCACGCAAGCGTTGTCTGGAATGTGAATGCCAAAATTGACCGTCATGCGTCACTGATCGGCCGCTGTGCCGCCCTGCCTGGCGTTGTGCAGACGACATGCGTGGAGTTCATGCGTGTGTGGTGGGACAAGGGACAGCGGCCGCTGCCAGGCGCAACCAAGGACGCCGGAGGCAACGGCGCCGCATCCACGTTTGGCTACGCCACCAGCACACGCATCTCCATCTGGCGCCCGCAACCCCCGCCTGGGTGAGTCTGGCTGAGCGGCTGAATCAGCCCGCATACACTGCATCAGTGACTCGATTTAACCATGCCTCCCTTTCGAGCTGCGGCTGTGATACCATGGCGTATTTCAGTATTTGTCCATCAGGAGGCATGGACAAGGCATGAAAAGATAAACGAAACGCTGCTGCCTTGCTCATCCTGGTGTACACCAGGATTGCGTATGGTATGGTAGCACAAACGGTTGCAAAATGCATGTGGCGCACTTTGTTGCTGTATTCACGCATGGCTCTCCACTCGCCAGGACATGCTCGCTTATGTAGCCGTCTAATCAGCGCCTGGCATTGCCGCACGCAGGTACGTGTTTGTGGGTGACTGCCTGATGACCGGCATCTACGCTCCCCCGCCAGGCGTGCTGGTGCTGCGCGACTCGGACCCTGCTGAGTCGTTGGCGGACGGCAAGCCGGCGCTGCTGGCACGCCCGCTGAGCTATGTGCGGGTGCGTCCATCCGCATGGCAGTCGGTTTCCACACAGTATATGCTTTTGTAATCCGATTTGGAGCGATGTGGCTGACTGCGTGTTACTGCCATGAAGTGACAGCGGAGTTCTAACAACGCAGCCTTAGCGAACTCGGAGCCGGTCAGCCGGCGCACGATGCTGTGATGCTTGGGTAGCCGTCATTGGTAGCCGTCTTGCATCGCATTTTTGCCTAGTAGGCGGGTGGGTGGACATCATTGCCACTACAGGCACACACATATGACCTGCACATGATGCGTTCCGCCATGCGTGCTGGAAGTGCATGGGCTTCACTGGCTATCGCAACGCGAAATCTGCATGAGACAACATGTGTGGTTGCACTCTTGTGTCGCAGGTGTGGTACGATGAGGTACGTGAGCGCCACGGCGACGGCGCATACCTCAGCCTGTGGCGGCCGGTGCCGCCCGCAGGGTACGTGCCCATGGGCCTGGTGGCAGGCCTGGGCCAGTACGCGCCACCGCCCAACATGCGCTTCAGGTGGGTGGGGGCCGCATCGGTTTGGCTGCGGGACGGGCGGACAGCGCCAGGTGTGAAGCAGCTGCATGATGCGGATGATTTTCTTGTGGCCCACATGGATGTGCAGCAGTGCTGCTCGGGTGTGTT
>BDDA01000181.1:81995-103792 GCA_001662385.1 Chlamydomonas asymmetrica | reverse complement strand
GCGGGGGGGGGGGGGGGGGGGGGGGCAGTCCTCAAATGAAACCCCCCATGCTTGGAGGACCTGCTGACCAATACGCGTAATCGGTAATCTTATACACTTATACTCATGTAATCGTGTGTGCTTGCTGGTCCTGCCTGGCAGCTCAACGGCCCCGTGGCAGAGCTCATGCCGGAGTCCCGCTGGGGCCTCTTCACCCGGGCTGTGCAGCCCGTACACGTGGACGAGGCCTTGCAGCTTCCGCTGCTCCCGGCGCCCTCGGACCTGCCCACACCCACCTTCCTGGCGACCTCAGCCTCCCCGTCGCCTCAGCCGCCCACAACACTCCAGGGGGCGGTGGAGAGCTCCGGCACACCGCCCCAGCCGCACCGGTCGAGGGCGCCGCCGCTGTCCGACGAAGCGGCGCACGTGAACATCCCTGCTGCCGTCGCGCCCAGGGGCGGCGGCGGCAGCGCGGTCGAGAGTATGTTTGCGTCCGCCAAGCCGCACGCACAGGAGGTTCACGCGGAGGTGCTGGCGCCGGAGGGCGCGGCGGTGGTGGCGGAATGGGACGAGCGCTTCCTGCTGGTGCTGCCGCAAGCGCTCTGCGAGCAGCTGCTGTGCCCCGCACCGGGCGACAACCAGTTTGCGGGCGTTCCTCTGCAGGTGGGGACCCAGATTATTTCCGCACAATGGTATATCAGATGGTATATGCCTAACTGCCCACTAGCCCACCACTGTTCATGCACAAGAGCATGCTGATTGTAAACTGAGAAATGTGAGACCGTGTGTTCCTTCTGACCTCTGGGCTTTTGGCCTCTGACTCTGACTCTGAGCTTGGCTGTTGTGATGCTGTTGCATGTTTGATGTTTGCAGTTGGATGTGCAGCTGGCGAGCGCTGGTGGCGCCGCTGGTGCGCCTCAGCCCCTTGCGCTCGGCATGCTCCCCCTGGAGTTCGATTGGCTCGCAAACGAGCTGGACGCGCTCCGTAACACCGCTCAGCGCAGAGCGGCGCAGGCTTCCGTTGCCGGTGGCAGCGGGGGTCACGGTGGTGCCGCTGCCGGCGGCGCTGGAAAATCGGTCGGCGAGGGCGTGTGCGTGCAGCTAGACGTGATGCTTTACCCGATTGAGAAAGTCACGGTGGCAAAGAAGCAGGACGGGAGCGGTGGCGGTGCTGGCAGTGGTGGGAAGACGGCCCCGCAGCAGGCTCAGCTGCAGCCTCCGGGCCCTATTGGTCGCAACGTGTCCCTGCGGCGGCGGCTGGCCGTGGTGGATCGGGACGCTGTGGTGTTGCACCTGCGCATCAGCCTGGATGTTGCACAGGTTTGTTGGGTTTGAAGGATGAACTCTGATTATGACACTGCCGCATGACAGCAGCGCAACGGACAGACAACCTTGATGGAAGTTGTTGCTGGGAACAGCAGAATATCGTGCTTGTACCAGCAGCTGATCAGGATCAGGACTTGCACCGTGCGGTGGCCTAACATGGCCTAGTTGTCGGTGCCACTGTCGTTTATGGCACGGCAACACGCTTTTGCAAAAGTTGGCATGGCTGTGATGATAGCAAGGGGTATGAGTGGGCTACATCAGGGCGCACCCAGCACCGGATTCGACACACAGACTGATACCTTGGACCGCCCTCAAGCCACTCACATTTGCCCATTTTGCGATGCTGCATTGCAGGTTGACGGAAGCTGGCGGCCGTACCTCTCCCGCCGCAAACGCCTGGGCGGCGGCAGCGGCCCCAGCAGCTCCCCTAACCTCTCCTCATACTTCGCAGGCGCAGCGGGCGCGGCCGCCACCGCCGGCGCCGGCAACGACGTCGCGGCGATGGCAATCGCAGCGGCGCGCGCGGGACGGCGGGCGCTGCGCCTCCCGGGGTCTGACGCCTGGGTGCCGTTCAGCCACACCGCCACTGCTGCGGTGCTGGCGCCTGGTAGCAAAGGCTTCATGCCGCCGGCAGTGGCTGAAGGCAGCCGTGAGTAATGCATTTCAAAACGATGCGCTCATATCATTATATGCACCGCTTGCTCGGCTGCATGTGTTTTGGTGCTTCTTTTGCTTGCTGCGCTCTGCTTTGCTGCACTAGGCTTGCCTGTGGTTAGTGCAGGCACGTCTCGAGTAACACCCCATGTGCGGGAATGTGGGTGATGCCCACCGCAGGCCGTATCCCTATCCCCACTGCGCCTGGCATCATCCTGGAGAGTCGCCCCGGGCCTGCGGGGCAGCGGCTGGAGCTGCTGAGAGGCACAGGTAACACCCCGCTCCCTTTATTGTGTAGTTGCGGCGGCGACAGTGCATCATCACGTTGCATGGCCCCACAGGGGTAAAGACTGTAACACACGCGCCCGTCATGGTAACAACACCTTGCTTTGTGCTCATGATGTTGCTACGGCTGCTCCAGGGGTGATTGTCAACACCACCGAGCTCATCCTGGAGGTATCTCTGGGCGTCATCCCCGGCTTCAAGCCGGCATCAAGCCAGCAGTCAGCACAACAGCCGAGCGGCATCTTCGCGCTGATCCCCAGGTCATCACCATCCGCTATGGCACTCCCGACAGGTGTGCGGCAAATACTCGTGTGACATGTTTGACTGGTGAAGACGTCAACAACGTGTGTGCGTGCGTGCGTGCGTGTGCGTGCGTGCGTGTTTGTAGACAGCGGTTTGCGTGAAGCCATCGTGTTGCAGGCTGCTGGCATGGCAGTGAAACGCAATTGTGTTGCAGACATTTGGAGCGAGGCACGGACAGCAGGTGACGTTGACCTGCTGTGGTAGCCCTGCACTCCTGGTGCCAGCAGCTTAACGGCTTGAACCTCACACACGGTGTGTATAATGTGTCACACCCTGCGGCATGTGCTGTTGTACTGCTATACCGCTGCTCTTGGTGCCTGTTTAGGCGATGCATCCTTCACACAGGCGCCTGTGGAGGAACTGGTGCATGAGAACCAGCGGTACCTACCGCTGCGGGGGTGGTCCTCTAAGAACCTGCTGCCCACCGAGCGAAGGCGCTACAGCCGCCTCGGCGGCAGCTTCCCGTCCTTCCCCATCGTACCGCTTCCGCCAGGATGGGAGTGGGAGGGGCCCTGGGTGATCGACACATCAGGTAAGGGATGCAAACATACGATAGAGGGTGGGGTTGTAATGTTGTCGTTGCAAACGTTCGATGTACTCATGCCTGAAGGCACAGCCAGGGGGTGGCAGAGACTCTCCCGGAATGGCGATCCCTTGAAATGTATCTCTTGAAAGGGGCAATATGCATAATGCATTGGTCAGATGGCATTCTCCGGGTTGTCATAGAGGGAAAGCAGTCACAGCATTGGTCAAGAGGGGCACAGGTGTGGATACCCAGCATCAGGAGGGTGGCACAAGTGGACGTGTGACGGAGGGGCAAAGTGCACCGCGGTCGTAGTGTGGATCGCTTGCACCACCACATGCTCCCCGTGTGCTCCCCCTCGTATAACCCCCACCATTGTTGCTGGCTTGCTGCACTCTGCTGCGTGTGCTTGCAAATTTGTGTGCACAATCAGTGTTAATCCTGCTTTGGTTGTTGGCATCGTTTTGTGCATGGTTTTGTGCAGGCAACGTTGACAATGACGGCTGGTGGTATGCGCTGGACTGGCCGCTGCTCAAGTACCCTCCCCCCCCGGAGCAGGCCAAGCGCCACATGACAGACCTCGTGAGGCGCCGCCGCTGGGTCCGGCGCCGCCGCTGCGTGGCGGTGGAGGTCGACCCGTCTGCCGGTGGGGCTGAGGCCGCGTCCTTCTCACGATCCACCATGGCTATGGCGCTGGCGGCGCAGGTGGGAGCGTATGTGCGAGAGCCCATTGGCAGGCAACCCCGCCTTGCGAGTTGTCCTCCAGGATCACAGCTATGTGCTGTAGCTCATTGTTGTGGTCTGTCTGCTACTTGCTTGAGTTGGGGCATTTTTTTGCTTTCATTCCCCAGCTGTATGGCCGTTCAGCCGACACACACATGATGCAACATTGTTACAACCGCTTGGTAGGGGGTTGCCTGACCCCTGATATTGAACGCGTTTACCCCTCTGACATGAAATTCCGGTGTGACATGTTGTGTGCTGTTTTCCAGGCTGCACGTCGAGTGATGGGCATCCTTCTGCCTGGCGAGCGTCTGCCGCTCCCTCTCGGCTGGGACTGCCAGGGCCTGGAACTGCACCTGCGACCCGTGCAGCCCAGCGCCGCCGAAACCGCCTCCGAAACCGGCTATGGCGGTATGCCCTCCACACCCCCTGCCGTAGCGGACTTGCTTGGCATGGGAGACGATGCCGGCGCGTCCCAGGCCGGATCGCGGGCTGGTCGCAATGCCGCACGAGGCCACGGGCCCAACATGGCGGCGTCCAAGCGGGACGACGTCACCGGCGATCTCATCCTCTTCGCCAACTCTGAAGACGGTGACGAACAAGAGGGTGACGGCGGTGCTGAGGGCGGTGGTGCGGAACGCGCCGGAGAGGCCGGTGGCGGCGGGGGTCACCAACGGGCGGCCTCCGGTGGTCTCGGAACCAGCGCCTCATCCGGCAACCTGATAGCGCCACCGCCGGATGCTGAGGTTTATCACGATTGGAGCTGTGGTCCATCGGGTCCCGGTTCTGGTTCCGGCCTCATCACGCACAGCTTGGTGCCAGGAGGGGCGAAGCTACTGGTGTGTCGGCCGTTGGGTGACAATTGGCACACTGTCAAGCAACGCCAGCAGCAGCAGGAGCAGCAGCAGCAGCAGCACCAGCCGATGTCTGCAGGCTCGCAGCAAGGAGGCACGAGCACGCATGGCGGCGACGGCGGCGGCAACGTGCAGTACGGTGGCGCCGGTTTTTTCGGCGACGCGGTAAAACCTGTGTGGCTAAGCGTCACAATTGAAGCGGAGGATCTGCCCGCCCCTGGAGCATCGCCCAACGGCATCATGCCGGATTGGACGCTGACCGTGCGTGCGCCGCTGCGGCTGCACAACGCGCTGCCAGTGCCGTCGACATACACGGTGTGGGAGCGGCCAGCGGTGGGAGGCTCGCTCAAGATGCGCCAGCGGGGCCGCTGCGGCCCCTCGGGCGATGCCGCGGTGCATGCGGCGGACGCAAGGCAGCAGCTGTGGGTGACTTTCTCCCCAGAGGGCTGCGAGTTTGGCGAGACGGAGCCGGTAATGTTGTGCCAGGGGTACACGGCCCACGCGGCCGGCGTCGCAGGTACGTGGTTCTGCCCGGCGCACTGGCTTTGGTAAACGAATGTTGGTCGTGCAGCATTGCCTATTTGCTTGTCCGCGCCAGCAGGCTTGGACAGCGTGCATGCGAGTATGTGTGTGTCAACGTGCTCAGCGGGTTTGTGCACATCCGGCATTAGCGACTGACCGGTTCATCTATGGTTTGCTGGTCGCAGGGACTGGCGTGCGCTTGCCAGTGTCGTTCCGCTGCTCCTACACCAACTCCAGCGCTACACAGCCGCTGCTGATCTACATGTCACGCGAGCCGGATGTGGTCAGCTCCGGCACCTCCGAAACCACCGGAGGCGCAGCAGGCGGTGCTCCGGGACCACAACAGCCAGCTGGACCAGGCGGCTCCGGAACCGGCGGCCAAGGGGGCCAGCAAGGCGCCAGCGCAAGCGGTCAAGGTAACTTGCCGCTGGATTGCCTTTCTTACATTCCGGTGCCTCGTCCGTTCATGTTGCTTTGCTACGGCGGTATGGAGCGGTCGACGACGGAATGCTGTATATCAGTGTATGGATTGCGTTATTGCGATGCTCAAGCCCGGCATGCGTCTGACTGGAGTGTGCACTTGTGATGCACTCCAGGTGGTCCCGGCGTGTCCGGCCAGAGCGCCATCAATGCCATCCGGGCGGGCTTGCAGCTGGACGCCACCGCGCAGGCGGACGCAGCCATCACCGCGGGCGTGCGCAAGGCGCTGTCGCCCGCGGAGGCCGTCGCGTCGGGCTACCCTCTGCGTGTGGTCATGTGGGTGCCGCTGTGGCTGGTCAACGCCACGCAGCTGCCGGTGGCGGCGGGCACGATCCAGATGACGCCTGATCAGGAAGGCGGCGGCAGCGGGGACATGAGCAACCTCATCTCCCAGGTGTGTGGAGTTATTTGGTGTGTGTAATCTCGCAGGTGTGTGAGAGGGCGAGAGGTATTAGACTACTTGTACCCCAGATGAGTATAACCAATCGATCACACAACTCAGCTCTGGGACAGCGCATCAAAATGAAACCATCACACACTTGCTGGTTTGGTTGTCCATGTTCTCTTGTTGTCAACAGCACGAGGGCGCACATTCTCCCCCCCCCCGCCCAACGCATTTGGTGCATGCACCATCTAATTGCATGCTACGTACGCGTGCTATGTGTGTGCACAGGCGCTGGCTCCGCAAAACCCCAGCGGCCTCCTGCGTGTACTGGACACGGAGGCCTTCCGCGCGTCACCCCGTCCCGCAAGCCACGTCAGCATCGTACCGCGCTCCCTGGAGCTCATTTCCTTCCCGCTGGCGGTGCTCCCTGGAGTGACGCCGGCGGCCATGGCGCACCAGCTGGCGAACAAGGCCCCGCCCGCGCCTCACGCGCTGGTGCTCTCGGTGTGCAACTCACGCTGGGCGCAGCCGATCACGCTGCCGGGCATCTGGCAAGGGTCTGGAGGCGGAGCTGCTGTAGGGTGAGTGCAGAACTGTGGATCCAATCGCTACACATCACACATGCTTGCCTTATGGAGCTATGCATCCTTGCTTATGCTATTTCTACTCTTGTTGATCATGACCTGAACGTATCTTCCAGCCAGGATGTCATTGGCATTCGGGCAGCGTGTGTTCATGTGCTGGGCATTTGCGGGCCACTTGTGTGCACGACCTCACCGGCCTTGCCCTTCCCTAACGCCTCTGCTGCCCGCTGCCGCTGATGCCTGCTGTGCACCGCCGCTGCTGCTGCTGCTGCTGCTGCTGCTGCTGCACAGGGCTCTGTCTATCGAGCCGCTGCTGCTGAGGGCTCGCAGCCGCACTGACGGCGCTGTGTACGAGGTAGTGGTGCGGCTGGAGCGTGCGCCAGATGGACCCGCGGATTTCCGGGGGCTCGTGGCCCGACTTGAGGTGAGGGACTCCGCCAGCTTGATTTGCATACGTGACACATCACACATACCACCCTGTTTTGCTGTGATGGTGTTGCGATGTTGTCGATACGCAGCAAGCTGTGGCTGTGTGTCGTATCAGTATCGGCGCCATCGTCTGCAGCTTGACAGTGTTGTTTATGAAACGCTTTTTTGCACGCTCCGCTGTTTAGCGAAATTGTGTTTTGGAGGTATCGTTTCTGCTTGATGTTAGGAAACAGTCTACTCATACCTTTTAGTGCGGTATCTAGAGGCTCAGGGCCTCCGTCACGGAGGAGGCACAACCACCCAGGTTGCTGAATATTTGTCCCACGCTTTGCTGTGCCCCGTGCTTTTCTCCGCAGCACCACGTCATGCTGGCTAACCGCACAGGCTACGCACTTGAGCTGCTTCAGCCGGACGTGGCGCCCCCGACGCCGCAGCCTACAGGTGCGTACCCTGTGATGCCGTTGCACACGCAGTGGCGCTGCTTGGCTTGTCGGCTGGTGGCAGCGCAGATTGTCGCGGCCCAGTGCATTGTGTCCCACCAGCACAGGTTGCCGCTTCCCAATGCATTGTGTCCTGCCAAATGAGCGCATAACGCTTTGCTTAATTGGCATTGGAGGCGTCATTCACCTTCCTCCACATCCGCCCATCGCCGTTGCCCCCACCAACGGCATCATCAAGACAGAGTTCCCACAGGACCTACCTACTGGAAGTTCTGGTCCAGTAAATAGGTTCGCTGGAGAGTCTGTCTTGACGACGCCATTGGTGGGGGCAATGGTGATCGGCGGTTGTGCTGGGAGGTGAAGGCGTGGGTCCTTGAAACATAAGGCAATCTGCGTAAATGATAACCACGCGCGAGGGCTGAGTTGGCATCCAAGACTGCGTCTAACACGACCCAGCCTCCTGCTTACAGGGAGGCCCCGCTCCAAAACACGCTCCAAAACACCGATACATGCACCTTACCATCCTTGTGCTGCACTGTGGGGCTCTTGCTGTTCCCGGCTCCCGCACCCGACACCGCCTTCACATCCAGCCACCTCAGCCGCCATGTCGGTCACAGGCGCGTCTTCCCTCAGCGGCGGCCTGTTCCCCAATGCACCACTCGCCCAAGGCGCCGTGAGCACCACAGCGCCTCCCGGCTCCCCCAAGCAATCAGCGCCCTCGCAGCAGGGTGCAGCAGGCGGGGCAGCTGTGGGTCTCACAGCCACCGCGCTGGTGCCGCTCCCGGCGGGCTCTGCCGGCACGCCGCTGCATTGGAGCGCGCGCAGCGCTGCCCGCCGCATGCTGAGCGTGGCGCTCCCGGGGGCGTACAGCGGCCCCGCTGCCGCGTCCGCCGCCGCACACGGGCTGCCGCCGTCCACCATGTGGTCAGAGCCGTTCGTCGTGCAGTACCCTTCCACGATTAACGTGCAGCTGGCGCTGCCGGTGTACTGCCTCGGACCCTCCATGCGAGCGTTTGCACGCGGCAGCGCAGCAGGATCTCGATTCTCCGGGCAGGAGGATCTCCCGGAAAGCGGATCAGGTGGTGTCGGATCCGGCCAATCAGCCAGGCCGTACGGCATTGGCAGTAGCAGCACAATGTTCATTGATGTGCCGGGTACCGCGCCCGGTGGCGGTGCTGAGGATACCATCGATCCGGACCTTCAGCGGGCATTGGCTGCGATACGGGCCATGTTTGCAGCTATGGCGCCAGCTTCTAGCGGCGGCGGCGGTGGCAGGCCCGGCGGCGCTGGCGGTGGCCCTGGAGGCTCCCAACGAACAGTCTCTGGCGCAAGCGCGAGGACTGGAGGGCCAGCCACTGCCAGCGGCCGGGGTCCTGGCGCCGCAGCGGCGGCAGGAGCCCATGCACAGCTGTTGGCGACTGAGGCTGGCAGCAGCAGCGGCGGGGGGTGGGGCACTGGAGGCGCGGCGCGCTCCACAGTGCTGCCGACGCTCGTCCGCATCACGAAAACGACGGAGGCGGGGCCGATGGAGTTTATTGCGGTACGGTTAATACTGATTGCTGCTACCTCTGATTCGCGTCCTCCGCTCATGTGCACATTGATTGCAAAGTGCAGCGTCCACCTGCACAACTGGTGCTCACCAGTGCCCATTTGGGCCTTAGTACTGGGCTCCTGGGCTTCGGGCAGACATAGTCATCGTGTATGTTATGTTATGTTATGGTCATCGTGTATACTGGGTAGTGAATTAGTGATTGCTTGCGGCCACTGGGACAGTCCTAAATACGTTCCGCTTGCTTGCATGGCACCTTGCTCACCCCAGCCCCCAAGATGTGAGTTCTTCCCGCTGGGTGTGGTGTATCTGTGCAGGTGCCCGTTGCGATCTCGGTGCGGCTGCGGGACGGCAACGGGGCCATGAGCTTGTCGCTGGAGGCGCTAGGCGGGGAGACGCAGCAGGTCATGGTGAACGCTACGCCTGCACGCCTGGCGTGGCGCCAGGCGGTGCCGCGGGCGACGTGGGCACCCCTGGAGCCATTCAGCGCAGCACCGCTGGTGAGATTTCGAGTACGACCTGACTGTGCACGATCCAACCTATTCAAGGAACTCCTCAGCTTGCCTTATATGCACACGCGGCGGGACTCTGCACGGTGAACCATACAGGGACAACTTTTGACATATGCAACAAGTGGGGGAGGGTTTTGAATATTGTAGCAGCAAAAAAACTACCGTTAACTAATCAGGACAGTACGATGCTGTGGCGTTGCGTGTGCCATGCACTGATGCTCTAAGGTGTTTTGTCTGTGTTATGGCCCAACAAGCGCGTGTCTGCTTTCAGCCGATCGCCCCATCATGCATGTGGTGGCCTGCCTGCAGGTGCGGCTGGTGGTGGGCGACGGCCGCCCGCCCGCCATAGAGATACGCGACGCCGAGCTCTTCGTGTCCAGCCCCCTGAACCTCACCTTCGACACGCTAGCGCTCCAGCAGGCCATGGCGGCGGCGCCCGCGCCCAAGGCTACGGCCGGCGGGGGCACGATCGGCGCGCTGGCGGCGGGCCCGTCCTCTGACTCTGAGTTTGCAGGCGCTCAGGCGTCTGGCGGAGTGCAGGGCGGCCTGAAGTGGGGTCCCCAGCAGTCAGAGGCGCTGGCCCAGGTGCGTTCGTGTCGCTAACCTAAGCGTGTTGACGTCCGCGTGCACACGTGGTGCCGCACGGCCTGCAGCAATTGCATGTTGGATGTTTCCTTGGGGTGCAGCAATCAATCCAGGATTAATCCACTGGACGCGGTTTGGCGGTTATGTAGCCTTGTTTGTGGTGCTGTTTGAGCTCAAATAAGCCATTCGATGATGCTCTTGCCTCCAGTATGTGCGTACCATCCGGTTAACGCCTGCCAGTGAAGGGCTGATTGCGGTCGTTGTGCTGGCATGCGGCTCCTCTGCATTTGCAGGTGGTGGACATCATGGAGATGATCCTCACTCCAGGGGGCCTGGCGACGCTCCAGGGCGCCAGCGGGTCCTCCCTAGGCACCACCCGCACAGACCAGCTCGCGCGCATCGTTCCCGCGCCGCCGCCCATCGGCCCCGCGGGCGCGGGCCCGCGGCCGCCGCCCGCGCCTGCGCTGACGCCAGACTTGGCGGCCAAGGCGGCTGGCGGGCTGAGCGGCTCTGACAACGTGCAGATCCATGTAGAGCTGAGTGGTTTGGAGGTGCGCGCAGCCGAGGGATATCAATATATCAGCTTTGCAATGTGTACGCGGACAGGTGTTTGTACAGTCCAACCTCATACCTGCCTTTGAGCGGAAATGCAGGCGCAGAGTGTACCGCCCCACTAGGAAGATCGAGGCGCATAACCTTGATGTACCGCATACATACCAGTACTTGAGCCACCACTGTTCGGCGCCTCCCACTGCAACCTTGCAGCCCTCCCACACACACAATCACACCAGTCAGTGCCGCTCTTTCTTGAACTGGTGTGTTGCTGTACAGGTATTGTGTTTACTTTTGCGCACCTGGCTGGCTGGCGCGTGTGGTTGTGTGTGCGCGTGTGTCAGGTGAGCATCATCGACGCGCGGCCCCAGGAGCTGGCGGTGCTGACGCTGGAGGGGCTGGTGCTGGAGAGGCTCTCAGGCAGCAGCGCCGGAGTCACCTACAGCCACCTGCGCGCACGCGTGCGCAACGCACAGGTACGCGCCCGGCCGCAACCCCTCAACCCTCTGACCCCCTTCCCCTCAACCCGTAACACCCTCAAGCCGGTGCGTCCAGCCCTCTCAACTCCTTAACCCCCCGAACCCCTAACACTCCAACACCCCGTGCTGCCTGCAGCTGGACGATCAGCTGCCTGGCAGCGCGTACCCTGTGGTGATGCTGCCGCTGGACGCGGTCCGGCAGGCGGACAGCCCCATGACGGAGCCCCTCATCCAGCTGCACTTCACCACGCAGCCGGCGAGGCGCAGGTGGGCGCGGGAAACAGCAACAGCACACGCCGAGCCTGTGTTAGGCAGCGGTGGTGTACAGCGGTGGTGTACAGCACCGATACAAGGGCCTGAGGGAAGCTAGGCGGTTGAGGGTGGAAGGCGTTGAGGGCGGTGATCAGGGTGCACTGCATTGGTGCAGTTCAGTTGCCCCGCAAGCTCAACTTCACGAATGCAATGCACCCTGATCACCCCCCTGAATGGGGGTTTACCCAGTGCAAATCCAGCGAGTGTGGAACTTGCGTTGTACTGCTCGGCAACACTGCTAGTACGCTACCGTCCTTGGGATGTGTCACCCGTCAACATGTGCCTAATGCGGTGATGGCTGACCCATTACCCATCACGCGCCGCCCGGTGACCTGTGCAGGGGTGTGCTGTACTGCCCCGTCATCGCGGCGCGCGTGCTGCCGCTGCGGCTGTCGCTGGCGGAGCCGCTGCTGTGGCGGCTGAGGAGCATGCAGTCAGACCTGGAGGCGGCGCAGGCCGCGGAGGCACGCGCAGCAGGCGGCTCCGAGTCCGAGCAGCACCAGCAGGTGAGGCGCCGCCGGCCATGTTCGATGCACGTACAGGCATACCGGCGTACTTGCTGTTAATGTGGGTGATGTGGCACCGGTATGTGAGCTTTGCTGCCGTGACCCAAATCGACAAACGCTCCTTGGCCCGCTTGCAACCCCTTCACCCAACCCCTTCACCCAAAGCCGTTGCATTACCGGCGCCTTGGACTAGATCGTTTCTCCCCGATGCCATTCTACCATCCTCCATCACACGCTCCATCACACTCTCCATCACGTGCTCTGTGAGCCTTCCTTCCATCCTCCGTTTCTTCATTCCTTGCTTCCATCACACGCTTCCATCGCGTGCTCTTCCATTGTATGCTGCTTCCTTCCTATCTTCCTTGCTTCTCTCCTCCCTGCAGGCCTCTGCGGCGGAGCTGCCGCTGCAGGTGGACCTACTGGCGGTGGAGGACGTGCCGCTGCGGCTCAGCTTCCGCCCAGACCCCTCGTCACGCCCCCGCAGCGCGTCCTCACTGCTGGCGCTGGGCCTGGAGCTGGCCTCCCTGGATGGCCTCGCCCTAGACCTGCCAGGTAATGAGCCTTGCACCCGCCACTGATATAGCAGTGATAGCATGGGGTTCAAACCACCTATCCAACGCAGGTGGCCAGGGCACAAAAGGTTGTGCCTGCGGTCATGCGTCAGGGTGCGAGCATGCTGAGCGATTCTGTCTTGCAATCAGCTGGATAAGTTCAAGGTGTTCAGCCTGCAGCCCGAGGAGATGATCGACCTGCCCGTGCTTGTGCGTGCCTGGTGCGTGCACTCTGCCTAAACTATCCCCTGACCGTCGTGTATGCCCGCCTGACCGGCGCTGTGCTGCTGGCTACGGCGCTGCCCGCGCTTGTGTGTGCGCAGGCATAGAGATGGAGCGCGTGATCGTGCCACGCTCCATGCTGCTGCAGCAGGTCGTGACGCGCCTCCAGGAGCGCGTCCTCGGCCTACTGCTGTCCGTCATACGCAGGTGGGGGGCCGTCCTGTACTCGCGAGATGCCCGGGCACTATCTCAATGATTTCAGGGCCAGCGTCGACAGGGTGACCTGTAGACATGCGACAAGCAGCCGGAAGGCACCCTGAGGGACGTAGGCCCTGACGACAACTCTGCCTGATGCCTGTGATCCCGCGTGGCTGTATGCGGCTGTGCGTGCAACCTCCCTGAATGGCCGGCGAGGCCGCCGGATGCAATCAAGTCAGTACGTCAATCATGCATGTGCATGGCCGTTCGGGCTATGCAATGCTGTGCATGGTCGGTTACTTGGTTTGCACCATGATCGCCACCAGACCCCTTTTGAACTGATCCATGGAGGATGTGTTCTGGCTGACTTGTGCGACGTGGTTTTGACTCATCAGTCATCACGATGATGTGGCATCGTACTTTGCGTGTTGCGTGTACCGCCTGCAGCGCGGGTGCTCTGGGTACGGCTTCAAAGTTCCTGGCGGCGGCATCGCACGGAGTCGCCTCGCTGGCAGACACGCAGGGGCAAGGCGCTGGCGGCAGCGGAAGCGGCGGAGCCGGCAGCAATGCCGAGGTGCGCAGCGCAGCACGCGCTGCATTCCCCGAATCATTCCCGTCGGTACTCTGGCGGCGCACGTGTTGTTCGGCCTCGCCATCCCCTCTGTGATGCAATCGACGCTGGATAAGGGGCGGGACTCTCCCGCGTGCTATTCCATGCTGCCGCTTATGCACCCCCCACCCAGCAACATCGCGAAGTGGGCTCCGGCAAAGGGTTTGAGCTCCGTGCGTAGGATTCTTCGCGTGAACTACATGCGTGGGTTGTGTCAGCCAGCTGCCACCCTTGACATGATCCTTGCCCTGCTTATGTTACGTTACCATTATGTTAATCAGGAGCATGTCGGCCAAACGGCCCATGCTCCTGCCAGATGGAGACCAGGCGGCCAGAAGAGGCCCACCAACGCTTGCCCTGCTGCTCGCCCGATGCACACTGCACACTGCACGTGCAGGTGAAGGACCTCAGCGCCGGCATGCTGGCGGGCGTCAAGGCGTTCGCAGGCGGCATGGTGCAGGGCGTGGCGGGCATCGTGACGCGGCCCATCGAGGGCGCGGACCAGCGCGGCGTGGGGGGCTTCTTCGAGGGTCTGGCCAAGGTAGGCCATCACTGCAACTGCACACAGGGCACAGCGCACAGGGCTCGTGGCCAGCCACCCTTTCTTGAGGCTTTGCTCGTACGCATTGTGTATGAAGAAGCGTAACAAGTTAAAAAATTCAATTCTGGGTGGGTTGTGTGTGGTCCTGCTGGAGCTCCTGGTTCAGGAGCTTATCGCATCTGATGGTTGCGCTGTGGCAGCGCTAAGGCCTGGTGCACCTTGACCTTGCTGCTAGTGCTAACCTTGGCTACCTCTTTATGCGTTGCTCAGACAACCCATCACATCGGGATTGCCTGATTATGCTGTGAAACTTTACACCTTACACCCTTAAGGCAACCACATGCCTATTTCTATGCAGCTGGGGTGGTGAGAAGCACGAATATTGGTGTGCTATCAACCTTAGCGTGGCGGACTCTGTTGCTGCAAGGCAGCTCCGCACCGCACCCTGTGCAACGCCGATGTCTTGAACGTGTATGTGCCACCGCCCCCTGCCATCCTTCTTATCACATGCATCCGCCCAGGGCATCGTGGGCGTGCCGGCCAACGCACTCAGCGGCATGCTGGCGGCCGCCAGCAAGGTGGCGGAGGGCGCGGAGGCCACCAGCCGCAACCTGCGCGGCGCAGTGCTGCCCAGCAGCAGCCCGCGCCGGCCCGGCCGCAAGCGCCTGCCGCGCGTATTCACATGTGAGTGCTGTGGAGTCTCCGCTTGCAACGCACACTGTGCACAGTGCATTACACAGTCACAAGGGGCTTGGGCATGGCTCATTGCTGGCTGCCTCATGTGCACCGCCTGCCTTCTCGCCTGCCTGCTGCTGCTTGCAGCCGACCACGTGCTGCGGCCCTTCTCCCTGCACCCCGCGCTGGGGCAGGCGCTGCTGTACAGCGCTGCGTGGGCGCCGCCCTCACAGGTGACTGAGCGTACCGTGTTATAATAACTGCTTACAGTATGCATGACCGTGATGCATGACAGTGCAACTGCGCTCGTAGTTAAGCCGGCTCCTATGCCTGCTCTTGTAAGTCGCTTCCCTATGCATGCACCAACTTGCGGCTTCTTGTACGGTAGCCGTCATTGCTGAGGCTCGCATTTTGTGGTATCCAGGATTGCGGCCCTTGATGTCCTGTTTGCTATTTGTTCTTGGCTCTCGCTGCACGGTCTTCTCCTCGCAGGGCGTGCTTGGCGGGGCCCTGCCGGTGTCTCACTCCACCATGAGGGCGCTGGCCAACCGGCCCGACCTGAGGAGTGAGTCGAATCGAATCGAGTTGATTTGCACCGGCTTGATCCACCAGCTGCTGCTGGCTATCTCTGCGCCCCTTACTGACACAATACAGCAATACAGCAAGACACCGAGGCATCCGTCAGCAACAACGCCAATTAACTGGCTATAATCCAGCCCTAGGATTGGGTCTCAGCATGATGCCCCTGTGAAGCGCCGCATGCCATGCATGCGCCTGCACCTGCTTGCTCCCCCAGACAACCTGTCCACGCCTTCCTCGGACTCCATTCAACATATGCTGACGGTCGCTGTTTCTTACTTCCTCGTGTCTTCGTGTGCTGCGCTGCGAACAATATGTGGCTATCCTCGCGGCCGCACCTGTGCGTTGCGAATGATATGGCCACTGTAATCGCTGCGGCACCTCGATTTTGTTTTCCACCTGCAGAGGACACATATGAGGAGCACTTCACGCTACCCGGTGACAACGTGCTGGTGCTCACCGACAAGCGACTGCTCATGCTGAACGCGCCAGGTGCGTCCCGACGTGCTAGCGTGGTAGCGTAGCGGCGGTGACCCAGCAGCAGAACGCTCGGTGTTGGTGTGCAGGGCGGAAATGCGGGCCCTGATTTCATTTGACATAGGCTTTGGCCATGGTTTTGGCCCGGGGGGGTGATCTATTTGCAACTATGTCATGCACAGCGCCGGCTATATATAGCCCAATGCACCTACTGGCAGGCATGAATGCCAGCATACATGGTTCAGCTGCGGTGTCTCAGTGGTGTCATGCTGCTGCCGCCTGCTGCCGCGCCGCTGTGCTGTGCGTGCTGCGTGCGCGTGTGCGTGCAGACTTTGTGGCGCTGCAGGCGATGGTGTTGAACGGCGCGCTGACCCACATCACCGAGGTGCCCAGCGGGCTGGTGTCGTGGCACGTGCCCTGGCAGGACCTCCTCACCGCAGAGCTGGCGTGGCACTCGCCGGGCGTGAGGCAGACCGCGGGGCTGCCGCCGGACGGCATCCTCGTGCACAGGTAGGCGACACTCGGCACACACCTGTAGCCCTGTACCTACCGCCTACCTGTATGCTCCCCGTTGTATGTACAATGCACAATGCTGTACTGGTGTCACTCCTTGAGTCACGCCTGTCAATAGCGGTGTCATCCTGATGGGCAAGGCCGTGTTCAGCATCTCTTAACGCAATCTGTTGATACCGTACCCCATCATTAAGCCCTGAGCTGGCATACCCGGGCCGTGTGGTGCATATTCCGGCAGTGCCAATTCAGTTCGACGTGCTCCTGTAAACTTGGCTGCTGGTTGGTGCGTGTGCTTGCACACCGTGTGGTGCAGGAAGCGGAGGGGCGACGAGGACGACGCACTGCTGTATGACGTGCGCTGCAGGTGGGTGGGCCACCAGCGCCGCGAGCGGGTGCCGGGTGCCGGGGGGCTATACGCCTATGATGCGTGTGCGGATGCCTTCCGGCGTGCTGCATCTCTGCCCTTCTTGCATGCAGATGAGCTGCATTGCATATTTGCATCCCCTTGTAATCCTTTGGATGTCGTTGGCAGGTCCGTGTTGCGTGCGGTGTGCTGCTTGATGCGCAGGCCGCAGAGCCGGCAGGCGCAGGACGTGTTGGCGCAGGTGCAGCAGGTGCGCTACCGCTGCTACGTGCTGCCCCGCCAGCAGGCCCTCGGCTGGCGCGACCTCGGCCTGGCCATCCAGCCGCTGCTCCTGCCACAGGCGACCGGCTCCCATCCCTCCACGCCCAACCGCCAGCCGTCGTTTTTGGGCGCCCAACCGCCCGCCTCCAGCGGCCCTTCAACCTCCGCCAATACCACCAACCGCTCAACCTCCCTGGAGGCTCAGGCTGCTCCGGCATCCATGCTGTGCACTGACTTCAAGCGCGTCTGGGTGTCCAGCGAGGGAATCACGACGGTGGTGAGGGGAGCGGGCACGCGCGTGGGGCAGTCGGCCCGCAGCGTGACGGGCGCGTCGGCGCGGCCGGTGTCGATCTGGCGTCCGATCGGACCCCCCGGGTAAGCATGGCAGCCATGTGACCAGCGCATAGTATGACAATAACGTCCAGCTGTGTGGCATCAATGGCCAGCTTGTGCTTTTGTAGCGCACACATGCTGTACTACCCGAGAACTTACCTCGTTTGACATAGAAGGTGGCTGCTGTCAGCCGAGAAATGCACAGTGCACTTGCGCACCCGTCTGACCTTGATGGCCGGATACAGATGCAGGTACGCATGCACCGGCATCTGGGGCCACTCAACCACTTCACGGGAGCATTGTGGCCAGTCATCGTTTTCGCGGTAGCCATGCCACCTGCGGTATCCAATGTCATTATGCATGTGCGTGCGTGCATGCAGGTACGTGGTGCTGGGCGATGTGGTGGTCTCCAACCGTGAGCCGCCGCCCTACCCAGTGCGCGTGTACCGCGAGGACAGCGCGGTGCTCTCCGCGGCAAGCATCAGCAACCAGGGCGGTGCGGGCGGCGGCGACGCACCCTCGGAGGGCCCCCGCCTGGTGCCCCCCACCGGGTGAGAGCGAGAGCGCGCCCTGCTGCCCAGCCGGCTCGTTGGTTGAGGATGCCGATGGCGTGGTTGCGGCGATGCCGGTGGTGCACGATGGACAAAGATGCTATGTGGCACGGCTCTGCGTGTGTGGTTACGGCGTGGTCTTTGGCATGCGCATCCCAATTGGCTGCAGCTTCAGAAGTGGCGGTACTGGTTATTGACTTACTGTCACCGTTTGACCAGCCAGCCACAGTAGTCATAGCAGTGGTAGCGGTAGTAGCCATTCCTCCACTCACCTACGCTCTCCCCGCTAGGCTTACCTGCCAAACCAAACAGCAACGTAGCCAGCCTAGCGCATGCAATGCTCCGGCTGGATGTCTCTATGTGCATACAACTTAAGAGTTCTTTGCTGTCTTCAGAGCGATGCAGTGTGCTTCCCGTGGGGCCGTGCAGTGTGCATATGCGTGGGGATGGAATCTGCAAAGAGGATGGCAAGTGAGGTGTCTGTGTCTGTGTGCGTGTGTGCGTGTGCGCATGCAGGTATGCGCTGGTGTGGCGCGACAGCGTGGGCGCGCCGCTGACGCTGTGGCGGCCGCTGGCGCCGCGCGGCTACGTGGACTGCGGCTGCGTGGCATGGCCCGAGGTGGAGGAGCCGCCTCTGGCGTTGGTGCACTGCCTGCGCCGCGACCTGGCAGACCAGGTGGGTGACACACGCACGCACGCACGCATGCGCAGCGCCTCCCTCTCACCGTACTTGTGGCTTGCTTCGTCCGTACGTAGGGCGCTGACGGTACCACGCTTGGCTATGCAATCGAGTATGCTGTATTCAGCATCACAGTGTACAATGATTTATTTGATGCATTGTGTGGGAACGTAAGGATTGGTCAAGTCATGAGGTCGGTGGCTCTGCTTACACGGATTGGGGCTACGGCCAGGCCTGGCAATGTGTCAGCAGCATGATCTTGCTGAATGCATGTGATGCGTCGCGACGGGCATGTAGCGCTGCGCCCTGCAGGCCACTCGCTCGTTGCATGGCAAAGTGCCCATTCGGGTCCACAGGCCCAACTGGTTCGTGCTTCCCACAGGCTCTCTGCCTTTCCTCACAGCTTGCCTTGCGTCCTTGCTGTGCCGCAGCGCACTCATCGTGTTACCTTGCGTGATGTACTGATGTTGCGTGTGCCGCAACGTACTCATCATGTCGTGTCGTGCAGTCGCAAGTGTACGACGCGCCCGTGTGGGCGGGCACCTCCGGCGACAACCAGTTCTGGCGGGCGAGCATGTGGCAGGTGGACAGCCCCGCCGGCACGTTCATCGCCGTCAAGGGCGACACGCGGCCCCACCCGCAGATGATCTGGGCTCCCATCTATTAGCACTATCAGATCTGCTAGCACCGCCTCTACGTTTCGGAAGGATGCCTGCCGGTGGTGTCCAAGCCCTGGTGTTTGGCAGCCCTCTGCAGCGCCACTCAACACTAATTCAGGCTTAAAGAGCGCGCCGGTATACCATCCATGCAAGCCGCCAGTGTGTTAAACCTCAGCATAGCGCATGTCTGCATGCCAGCTGCAATCTGCCGGACTGTTTTTCCTGATGTGTGCGCACTCATGAGCAGAAGGGGGTGCACTGCGCAGGACGTGCGGGTGCAGCAGGCCTGTTCGCCTGCTGCACTGCCACTCAACTCAGGGGTGTTCCGTGCGATAGTTTTGGCGACTGCTGCACCGAAGCGGCATTGTCCTGGGTCCTGACGCATGTGCACTCACTGCCAGTCCATGCTGTGCAGTGTCAACGCGTCCCTGTTGGCATGTTGGCCAGCAGCACAAGCACGCGTGCTTTCGAGTGTCTTTTCCAACTTTGCTATACTGCCCTTTTCTATGGTGCTGCACTGATTTCAATGCATAGGGCTGGCAGCCCCAGTGAAATCGGCCGGGGCAATGTATTGTTGCACTGTGTCTGGTTGCTGCGTGGTTGCTGCGTTTATGGTGTAGCCCAGCACACTGTGTAGCTGCTGCTGGGTTCCGTGGCCGTGTGTGCTGTGCGTGCGCATAGCTGGCATGTTCCGAGCCATCCCCAGGCCCCGGGCACAACCCATCCCCTGGTTGGTACTACCGTAATTGGAAACATCGGAACACCATCCTGCAAACCTTATTGGCGGCATTGACAGTTGGACGGCAGAGCCTTCTTTTCATCCGCTTACGGAACCCTCATGCACTCACCAGGCGTGCACGATGCCCTGGCACGGCCACCTGGTGGTGAAATAATGCTGCGCAGCGCTGACATAACTCGCTGCCTGGCTCATCATCACGTGTGGTGTAACACGGTTGGCAAGCCGATCATCCACTGACAGCCCGCAAGGTCACCGGTTGTGGAGTGGATTGACCGAGGCCTGCTGTATGTGGAGATGAGCAGGGATGCCTTTCCCTAGCAGCCCGGAAAACGGTACAGCAGTGCGGCGTGGAGAAGCAGTAGCTGGCTGACACACCAGTAGGCCGGTGGCAGTCAGATACGGTACACACAGACGAATGCAACAACTACGTGCTGTAGGAGCAAGAGCGTGGCCAGTGCATGTACCGCATCTACCGTGCACGCTTCAGAAGCTTCTGCTGTCACGTTGTGTCAGCAAACCAAAGGCCGGTGTGACACACCACACACAAGCAGGTGCTCAGCTAACCCACGGCTCTCGCAGCAGGCCTTGTCACGCGCCGCGACACCACCGCACCCGCCAGCGACTGGCAGCTGCCATAGCTGTGGCAACCGCAAGCGGCCGTCCGCGTCCTCAGCTCAGGCTTGCCAGCTTGCACCCCACACATCAGCGGTAGCAGCTGATGCAGCTCAGGCGGGTGGATGCTGCACTGCCATGGTTGCTATGCCTGCATGTTGCATAACGCCTCTGCCGGCCACTCGGCACCGCTCGTCAGGCGATGCCGCTGCAGAGCCGCCTACGGCAAGGTGTGCTGCAGTGTGCTGCCATCAGCAGTTGAGTATCTGTGCTGGTAGCGGCACGTTTCGACACTCGGCAGCACGATGGTGCGTTCGAGGGCGACCAACAAGCCCGCATGCATGCACACCTCAGGAGAAAAGGTGAGGCATGCGCATGACTCACACGTAGTGATATGGCAGTTGTGGTGCGTGGCTAGTGCAGTGGCTTGGCTGCATCTGTGTTCTTCCTGAATCTGATTGGGTTGGCCGCTCGGGCGGCTGTGCAGTGGCGTACCCAGTCAGGCTGCCTATGTCGACACCACATATCACCAGGCATGTGCAGCAGGGGTGCATGCCGGTGGTTGTGCATCAGCGCCGAATACTATCATTGCATTGATGACGCCTGGCCGGCAAGCGGAGCTGCAACTGCAGAGGGGGGTTGTGCAGGTGATTGTCCTTTGGGGCAGGTAGAGGGGCACCCTGCAGGAGCAGATCCAAAACGACCACAGCAACCAACTCTCAAACGCACCAGGAGCGCTGATGCCCGCCTTGCCATGTCCTGCCGCAGACTGCTGTTGAGCTTCAACTGGCGTGCGGCAGCCCCGACGGCACTTGAGTGGCAGCGCTGCGCGACGGTGCCGGCGTACATGACATTGACGCTGGCGCGTAACATGAGCATGGAGCAAACTGGCGGAGCAGGGTGCAGTGGCGCCGGCGCCCAATGCAAGCAGACTGATGAAGCAGGATGCAGTTTGTTGCGTGTGCTGAGCTGCCTCAAAGCAGCGTGTCTTCAGGTATACTCAGCCAAACCCAAATTTTTAAACCAGCATATCTAAACATACGAGTTTAGCCACCGTCAGCCGTTTGTCAGCTCTGCCACACTTTTGTTGGTATCCTGTGACTTCTCAAGCTGCAGCACTACTGGGCTCGCTACTGCCACGTGCCTTTTCAAAGGACAACGTAGCAAGCGGGTGCGCAAAACTCGTCCTGGGCAGTCTGACTGGCAGAATGTGTCCTGTGCTCGCAATTATCTGAGTGGCAGCTGTCGATT
>BDDA01000181.1:57869-80936 GCA_001662385.1 Chlamydomonas asymmetrica | reverse complement strand
CCACAGGGGCAGACAGCACGCAGCGGGCAAGACAAGCAAGGAGGAACCAAGCAGGCCCGAAGGCCGTCCGAAAACCCACACAAAAGTCAGGCCCGATGGCTACGCGGACGACAGACACAACGCCATGCAGCAGACCAACAGGGGCAGACGTCCGCTGCATTGCACCGCAACACCTGTTGTTGTGATGTGCCAGCAGTTCAGCAGCCGGTGTGAGGCCATGGTGGTCTGCCTGTTCACGTTTGTCCCTTGGTGTCCTGTGAACCACCCGATCATGATTGTGCCATGAACCGCGAAAGTGCCTAAGTGGCAAGTGCGCTATACTGGGACGTATGGCCAGGCATGTTGCTGTCTGCACTTGGAACCAAACAGTGCCCTGGGCAAATTCGATTAGAATGGTGGGCTGGTGGGCTGGGTGGCCGTTATGGGTGGTTGAAACGCAGCTGGTGCTGCAACTAAACATGTTGCCGATATATGTGAGGCACTGTGCAACTGGTTCACACGCCCACATAGACACTCCGCAGGAAGCACAGTTGCACAGGGCTGCCTTTGCAGGCTCATGTGGTGCTTCTGACCCAACCTACCTGACTGCACTGTTCACGCGCACCTAATCGTGATCAGGCAGTTCGACCGCCACTGACCCACCAATCGCTTTGCTTAGCTGTGTCAAGAGTCCTAGCGTGCTCCATTTCAAGTGCCCATTCGTATTGCTGTGGGCATCAGTGGGAGCAACAAACATTTCACTGATCAGTTTACGTCAGCAAGGACCTGAATAGTCAAACCGCAGGTCCCTCAATTGAATGCGGGAAAAGCAGGCGTAACACACATCTGAGCCCGCTGGCTCGGTTTAGATGGCCTGCTTGCGCTTGAATTTGCGCTGTTAGTTTAGTGTGACCCCGCCCCCGAGTTCGGTAGATGCCTCAAAAACTTCAAATCCCTGCTCGGACTGCCTGAACTCAGGATTAAACCACCTTGCGCTGAGGGGAAAGTGCCAGGCGGAATCCAAGGACCGCATAGCTCAGCCCTATATTAATCAGGCGTTTGGCGCACATCACAAGCCGTGCCACGCCCGAAACTGTGCTCCCTTGTGCACCTCACTGAGCCCTTCAAGTACACATAAACGCTCGCGACTGCTCAAGTCGAGAGGTGCGTGAGCCTGAGATTTGCTTACACTGTGCTGCTTCTGAACAGAGCTGTGTGGGCAGCTTTGATAGTCCCTGTATTTATGACGGTCTATGTGCGGCAGCCTGTCAAAGCTCTTAAAAGGCTTGGGGCCGTTGCTCCAGAAGCCAGCCGGCAGGCGCGCTTGCCCAGCCAGGCCTCTTGGCAGTCAAACGACTCTGTGATACACCATTACACTGGGTGTAAGCTCGCCAAACAGGGTCTTAGGCTCTTTGAATGCCCCTGCTTGACTGCTGCGTGCTTTGTGTGTGGCAACAGGATGGTGAACCGTCCGGGAGTTTCCGCCGCACTGGCGGTGGCACTGGCCTGCCTGGCTGTGGTGGCGAGCGCTGAGCTGACTTCCGCTAACAGGAAGCTGCTGGTAAGATCTTGCGCTGGCTGGCGCAGTTGTAGGCTTACCGTAGGAGCTCACTACCGCGTTGCTCGCTGAAGCTTTTTGAAATCCGGGGAAAAAGCGAACCACCAACAAAAGCTCACCGCGTGTCTCAAACCTGTGCGCAGCAAGACCCAGTCCCTGGCAACTACGCCTGCTCCACGCTGGGCGCCCCCTGCACCAACACGGCCTACTACTACGACAACGTCTGCTACTCCGCATCCACCTGCGTGGCTTACAACTACGGCAAGTACTGCCACGCCACCACCTTCAACGATGGCGCCTCGTGCAACATCGCCGGCCAGACCTGCCTGAAGGACTTCATGTGCAAGGATGGCCTGTGCTACGGTGCCCCCAAGTGCGCGCTGGGCATGAGCTGCGACCCTGCCAACGGTGGCGTTTGCGGCGGCCCCATCAACACCCCAGTGGCTGCCAACGAGTTCATCTTCGGCAAGAGCCGCGTCGCCACTGTGCAGTTCGTCAGCAGCAGCGCTGTCTACAACGACAAGCTGTTTGTCAAGTTCCGCGACGCCGAGAAGGTGGGCTGCAGGGCTGGCCACCAGTTATGGTGGGCCGTCTGTGCCTGTGTCTGACTGGTGCTGATCGGAGCGGGGGGCTTGTCAGTGGCATAACTATCACGGGTTGCAAGCACTGCAAGTGCCGAATGGGGGTCAGGGCTGCAGCCAACGCGAGCAGGGTATATACCATCTGTCATCAGCAGGCTATGGGGTCAGCAGGCTACGGCAGCGATAGTTGTCACCTGGCAGGTGCCTGCCAGCACACACGTGGTTCACGCTGAAGCAAGCCGACAACTGCGTGCACTGCCTCGATGAACCGTGCTGTGTGTTTATGCCTGTAGCGTCCACCATATGGACGTATGCTCCACGCTCACAGCCAGCTGTGTGCGCCTCCCGCCCACTCGCTCAGTCACTTGTCCATGTAGTTACGCCTCTCATGTATTGCTTTTGGCTTGTCCTGAATGTCCTGAATGTGCTGCCTGTCATGCCTATACTGCCTGTATTGCACGAGTAGGAGGTGGTGCTGCCCAAGGACGGCACCCCCGTCCTGCTGGGCTGGCTGGGCATGTACGACCAGGTCAACTTCTCCATCAAGGTCTACGACCAGGCCGGCAACTACCGTGACCAGGTAGGCGCCGGCAGCAGCAGCAGGGGTGGTGCGCCTGAGCGGCGTGTGCGGGCGTGTGCTATGCCATATGGCACTGGCACTTGGTGGGGGTGCATCACGCCTGCCGCAGGGCAGGGCAGTGCTGTGTGCTGCACACTGTTGTCCTGCACCTTGCTGCCAGGTCCATGCTGCTTACTGGTGCCACGTCCTGGTTCCCTCCCCTATCCCCTCCCTCCCTCCCACCTCGCAGTGGTACGACAGCAACGCCGCGCAGGCCAAGCGCTTCTACGACGCCGGCTCGCGCTGCGCCATCATCCAGTTTGAGGACCGCCGTCCCGCTGAGCCCGACATGCCCGAGATGCCGCAGGACGTAAGTGTGCCCACATCGGTCAGCTCGTCGCCTTGATGTGTGCAGCACCCGCAGCATGTTGATGGCAAGGCGCATGCAACAGTTCGATGAGAGGATGAGAGGCTGTACCCACTCAGAATAGCATGCATGCACCACAAACCTGGGATTGAGGTGTGGCTGGGCTGCATCCACCACACATACACCTTGCACTGCTGCGCATGAGGTTGGTGACGGGCTTACGGTGCATTGTGCATGACACACACACATTGTGGGTTTTGACCTTCGCCAGTATGTCACCTGAGCAATCCTGCAGGCACCTGTGCATTGTTGCGCATACACATCATTTTGACTGGCAACACTCACACATGGGTCCAGGCGGAATACCTCATGCTTTGCACAGGGGCACTCAGCAGTTCCTCGCCCTTGTCAGCATGCCACCTATCCGATGTTAACACACCCCCACATGTACTGCATGCCTCGGCTCATGCCTACTGCCCTGTCCTGCCCTGAACCCTCCCCCTCCCTCCTGTGCCTACTCCCCCCCTGCAGCCCAAGGACTTCAACGATCTGGTCATCCAGGTCTGCGGCGTGAGGACCGGCAACTAAAGCACCTCATGAGCCATGACAAGGGGTGCAGCGACCCACAGAGCAGCCATGAAATCAACTGCAGCAAGTGGCGCCTCTCACCTGACCTCATGTACATAACCTGACAGATTGATGGAAGTAAAAAGTACATGTGGGTGCGACATGAAGGGGAGGAGAGAGGCCTTTTATGCGGCCATACACGAAGGCAGTGATCATGCCAAAATGGTGCTCTTGCTGTAGTTGCACCCTTGCTTGACCTCGATTTACGTTGGGACAGCTTGCCCTCCGGGCAGGTTGCGTCATTGATTCCGGACATGGTTTTTCTGGTGGTTGAGGATGGGAAAGGGATTTGATCCATTCAGCGCATGGTAGTGTGTGAGCGAACTTGCACCAGGCACGGTGCAATGTTGCCGCCTGCCGTACGGTAAAATGTTAGCGCCAAATGCGCATGTACAGTTGTGAAGAAGAGAGTGTTTGCCGCGCATCGGTGTTTGCGATGGCCATGGAACACCGCAGGCATGCCTGCCAGCCTGACCACAGCCTAACGCACGCCGGCGTTGGCGACAAGATCGTGATGCCACCTGTGCATATAGTAGTGATATGTGTAAATCGAGATGAGTGCAGTCCGGATGCAGAGGAGACGTGCACTGACAGGTGCTGACACACCCTCACAGTCTCACACTTTGCGCCTGCCGCAGCAGCACCAGCGCACACCTGCAGCCACGGCATCTCCTCTCCTCATGCATACGCACACTGCACAGGTCCACGGGAAGCATATGGCTGTAACCCACAGCAGCACGCTTAATGCGGTAATCCAATGCACACATTGCATGGGCGTGTTGCATGGGCGAGCAGCTCACATATTGACAGTGCATACTTCATCGCTGGTTTGAGCCAGCATGCTGTGGCGTTAGCATTACATCAAATCGCACTGGGGCAGCAGTTGTGATTGTGATATTAGCTCGGGTACATTCAAGCATCTCATCCGGTGGTCTGCATGGTGTGGCCAGGATACCTGGTTCCGTTCGCGCCTGGTCGGCCTGGATGATCATCCCGCTTATGCCCATCCTGTTTGCAAATGGATTGCACCATAGATTAGAAGGGGGGCGCAACAAGCAGCTTGTGTGTGCGCACGAAGTTGCGGAGGCTGGGCCTGCTGCTGCAGAACAATGCAGCGCTCTGGGCGCTTCGCGGCTCTGCATGCCGGCGGCTTTCGGCCTGCCAACAACCCAAGAGCGAGTGCGGCTACCGCAGCGCTAATGCAGTACAGTGGCACTGCAGCAGGCCCAAGGCAGTACACCTCTGAGGGAACCTCTGCATAGCCAGGAACAGAATCCACCATCATTGCATGCAATAGGCACGCCCAGTTGCACCTGCATGCGAAGCGGATCACCAAGCTCCTGTGTCATGGCCATGCACTAAGCCAGCATAACGTCCCAGTTAGGCTAATGGTGGTGGTGATGGGCATGGCGCCGTCCGCCACGCATGCCTGGCAATGGAGCAACACACACTGACCTCAAATGCTGGCCCTCTGGCCCTCTGGCCCACCTGATGTGCTGACGTGCCGGTGGCATGCGGCTGCCAGGGCTGAGAGGCTAATATCTGCCACCACCAATAGCGTTGCATCCGCCACTGTAAGTCACCCTCCATTGGCATCACCTTCACTTATGTCAGCAAGTACCGTCGTAGTTCTGGCGGGCTTGCCTTCCACATCGGCGGCATCGTGATTCGTGACACAAGCATCCTTCCGGTCATAAAGCAGGGAACCGTGCACTGTGTACGGTATCGTCGGTATGCAACCAGTGCGGCCATGGCTCGTGCGGCGCACCCGTACGTACTGAAGCCTGCAGCATGTATGTTGTGTTACATCAGCGGCGGACGGTGCATTCTGCCCGCACAAGATGGGCACCAAGCCACCAAGTGACCAGCGGATCACTGCCGCACATCAGCATATGGGCAACCACTGATGCCAGACGCCGCAAAACCTGTGTCACACTGTTGCAGGGCAAGCATGGAGACCACCATGATTGCACTGTTGCGGCAGATCGTAAGGTTAGCAACTGCATGCGTTAACAGCACCGCAGTGTATATAGCCATGCCAGCAGAAAGCGAAATGCTTGCTGCATGGATGTTACCAGATCATAGCCTTTTACAGTGCGTCTTATTATAATGTGGCCTAGGCGGCGCGTACGCACACCTAGGAAAACAAAGATTCAACCGTGCAGAATCCCCGAAGGAACCTGCAGCAGGACACCACTACAGAGTGCAATGTAGTAGTGAACTACCCGGGTGGCACCTTGGTGATCATGCCGCCCCGCCGGTCAGGTAAGTATGCCAGCACATGCTGGGCCCTCTGCTACACTCCCCCAGCGAGCCTGGACTCAAACAGTAGGTGCGCTCTGGCGGTGGGTTTCACTTGTAGGCAATCAGAACGACACCACAGCACCTGCAGCTCCTATACATTCTTCACGGATCCTTGATGCTTCTTGGGTTCAATTCACGACTCCTGGAGATAAGGTTTGTGCATATCTGCAACACGCCCCGCCCACCCCATCAGAAAGAGCACGACTGACGTGCACAGGTAGGTTCGATAGCAAGCACGTGTGTACGGTGTGCTCTATTATCCCTTGGATTCCTGAACATCCCTTGATCTGTGCAAGCTCCTTTGATAGAATGTAGCTCTGGAGGCAAATCGGCAACGGAGGACAGAAGGGTGCGGTACTATGGCAATCCTGGTTCCGTGGAACACGTGCCACTGTGCCACTTCCGTGCCCATTCAATGATTGATCCTGTTTGAACACACCCTGTCTTTCAATTTCTGTTCTGCAGTATCACGTCTCCGTAGCGTTGGCCACCAAACGTTCCTCCCTTTCTTCACCGCTGCAACTAGAAAGCCCTTGTCGACTGATCAACGCACTCTCAACTCAAGTAACTCTCCTGCTTGAAAGCAGAATACAGAGACCAGGCCAATATTGGCATCCCTCCTTTTGGTACTTTGCTTGGCGTTAGGGCGTCAGGGCGTGCCGGGTGATGTCAGCAGCAGGGCCTTCACACACTGCAGCCGTGCTAAGGTTGCTAGCAGACCTCAAAGCCATCAAGAGCGAACCTCCTGAGGTAAATCAATTGCTGTGTGTCTTTTGAGCGAGCTGGGAGCTCCACAAGCACGCTCCACATGGTTAGCTTGTTCCGATGGATTGGCTTACAGTGCAGCCTTGACTACACCATCCCCAGGGTTGCAGTGCAAGTCCAGTGACAGATGAGAACCTCTTTGTGTGGAACGCCACTGTGTTCGGACCTGACGAAACCCCTTGGGAAGGTGGGGTAATGAACTAGCGTGCTCTTGCCACAGTTGCAGTTGTTGCAGGGTGTGCTGCTGCACCTGTGTGCGTGTACAGCACTGCACTATGGAGGCACCTGATTTCCTGAGTCTGGTTGCAAATGAGGTGCTGACGTCTTGGCGGTGCTCACTTGCAGGCGGAATTTTCTCTCTCAAAATAACCTTTACAGAGAGGTACCCTTCAAGCCCTCCGAGGGTGCGTTTTGTCAGCGACGTCTTTCACCCAAACGGTAAGCAAACTACTGGTGCTCGTGCAGGCGGAGCGTTTTGACGTTCGACTTCACGCTGACTCGCACACGCGCACTTCCCTGCCCTTGGCTCGTTGTTGCCTGCCGGTGTACCCAGCGCCCAAAACATGCTGCCTTTCTGTTATCTTTGCACATCCATACCTGGGGTTGAAGCTCGTGTTGTTTTCAGCAAACAGACTCCCTACCCGGCAAAGCCCCAGGCCTGGCTGCACGAGGCTGAACACGAGGTACCTTGGGCTGCGAGCGTCACACACACGCCTGCATGCCTAGTGCACGGCAGGCAGGTCTCTGATGTCTGCTTCTGCTGTTGTTAATGTGCTGATGCATGCGTCGGTCTCGCAGTCTACAGCGATGGAAATATCTGCCTGGACGTGCTCCAAGACGCCTGGTCGCCGTGCCACAACGTTTGCACGCTGCTAACAAGCATCCAAAGCCTGTTGACTGACCCCAACTGCGCCAGCCCAGCCAACCCCGAGGCAGCGCAGCTCTTCATGCACGACCGCACAGCCTTCAACAAGTGCGTATGATGCAACTTTCACTGTGTACACCCAGACCTCCATGCCTTGCCCACACCTGGGTTAAATGCACACCGCATGTAGGTGTTTCCTTGTGCTACCCAGGCATGTTCGCATCCTGACTTGAAGCGCAACACGCCACACCTTCTCACGCTTGGGAGACGAAATTTGCTAGCAGGTTCTTGTCACCACCACCACCCCGTAGTAAACAGTCCCTTACACTATGTGCCTGTGTGCTCTTGCTGTGTGTGTGGGAATGCAGGCGTGTGCGGCGCTGTGCGCAGAAAAGCATCGACGTGTGCTGAGGGGCGACGTAGCACCGTGAGCCGCGTCCCGACCGCACCATCCACCTGGGGGGTTGCACCACCGCCGCACATCTGGGCCGCCTCAATTCGCAAGCCTCCAGCAAAGCCCAGGCACCATGTCGCTATGCTTTCTCCATGTGTCACCTGCTGAGCTCTCAACCTGAACATGCATAGTCACATTGACCACCGTCGCCGGCCTCACCGTGCTGTTTCTCTCCATGACTTTGTCATTTGCATGGATGCACCCAGTCATGTTCTGGATTTTGGAGAGTTGCTCATGTTGGTTGGTCCATGCAGCGCTCTGCGCTCAGCCCAGACCTGTTTGTACCCTTACTTCCGTGTTGCAACTGGCTCACGCCAATCCGACCAGCCAGGCCGCATGTTGCCCCCTGTATACTACAGACGTGTTCCATGACGCTCTTAAGCGCAGCCCCGGGGCCTCGCATCACGCCGCCACCTGCGATCCTCTGCCTCCCTACGTCCACTTTTGCTGCCAAGCTGCTCTTCACCCCTTGCGCTGTGCATCCGCCCTCTGCTGGTATTCTCAGCACCAGCAATCATGGACAGCGCGAAATTTGGGCAGTTACACGTTTTGCCTTTCTACAGCATGCGAGTAAGCGGTAGACGCCGACCCCAACCTGACACGCTGACGAGGTGCATGCGGCATGCTGCAAGCACGTGCTGTAACAAGCAGGTGCGGTAAACGAATGTGCGCAGACCATGTCCAAGGCACCATCCAGCAAGGCTGCAGCGGGAGCACCCGAGCGCAAAATGGCACTCCTCTGCACAGCAAACCGATTGAATAGCGGAGGGAGGGGGTTATGCAAGGTCCATTGTGGGACAGCGCCCCAGTTGTTGCATGCGCTGCCAAAGGAATACGCAAAATTTCAGCAGCTGCATGCTGTGGGGAACAGCTACCACCGGCCCGCTGCCACGCCTGTTGGAACAAGCCAGAGATGCAGGGAATGTCGCAGACCCTATTCTAAGTGCCTTGACCCTCCGGCGGCCCTGCTCATTCACGGTGATTGCATGAGGCGCTTGAGCAGGCCAGCGTAGCACCAGCATGCAAGGCACAGGCGCCGGGTGCTGCCAGGCGATCAAACGGTATCGCTGCCATGACCAAGCTGGACAAGCGCTGTCAAGAGGCGGCAGCACTTTTCCACGCGCTGATTCGGCGCCGCAGCCTAGCCGCTATTGTGTGGTTGTGTTTCTCCTCGCTCTGCGCTCAATGATCATGGACGAGCAAGCGGGGGCGCTCGCTCACTTCTGGCCGGTCACGGCCGCGACCTCCGCCGCAAAGTCGTTGGACTTCTTTTCGAGCCCCTCCCCGAGCACAAAGCGCTCAAAGCGGCGCACGCTGATCTTCTCTCCAATCGCGGCGATCGCCTCCTTGATCGCCTCCGCCACAGTCTTGCCCTGGTCCACCAGGTACGGCTGGTTGAGCACCGCCATCTCCTCGGCGATCTTGCGCGCGCGGCCCTCGGCAATCTTAGCGCGGATGGCCTCGGGCTTGGACTGCAGTGCGGCGTGAGCAGGAGGGAGGAGCGCGAGAACGAGCAAAGGGACAGGAAAACACAGGCTGTTCAGTGCGAAGCAGCACGAGACTGAATGCCAGACCGGTGCTCCAGCATAGGTCAGGGTGTTGCCAGATCGCCCTTTGGCAGGCACTGAGTTGACCACAATCAGCATTAACCCACAACGAACCCAAGCATTGAAGCGTGCACATTTCTAGCTCCGCTCAGTACCCGTAGGCGTAAGCGCCCTAGTGCAGCATTCGCCCGACCCCATACCTAATCCCAAACGACCTGTACTGCGCTAGCCTCCCGCCGCCCGCCCCTGAGTTTCCTGCCTCCTGGCCCATGTCCTTAGGAGCGAGGTGACCCTCATGTCCCCTTCTCCGCATGTTGACGCCTGCCCTCTCCCCCTTTGCCACCACCTCGTGCCGCTTGCCACATGCGGGACCCCCTGCCACTGCAGCCCGCACCTCCCTTGCAGCCCCTGGCTTTGCGAACACCCCTTGCCAAACCGCAATGCCTACCCCAACCTCGCATCAGCCCAACCACCGCAGCTCGGGAGCCATGCGGTCAGTTCTCACTTTCATCGACACCCATGCCACCTATTTAATGTTTACACCCAGCTCGCTCACCTTGAGGTCCTCGCGTGCCATCTCCATCGCCTTCTCGCGCTCAAACACCTCCGCAGGGATATCCTCCGCGCTCACGTACTTGACGGCGGGCGCCGCCGCGATGCCCATGGCAATGTACTGCACGAGCTGGTTGAACTTCTCGCTGGCAGCCACAAAGTCGGTCTCGCAGTTGACCTCAATCATCACGCCCAGGCGGCTGCCGGGGTGGATGTAGGCAGCGACGACGCCCTCGGCGGCGATGCGGCCCGCCTTCTTATCGGCGCCCGCCAGGCCCTTCTGGCGCAGCCAGTCCATGGCCGCCTCCATGTCGCCGCCGTTCTCGCCCAGCGCCTTCTTGCAGTCCATCATGCCGGCACCCGTCTTATCGCGCAGCTCCTTGACCGCGCCGGCAGAAACCTGAGCGCCACGATCAGGGCACGAGGATGGCTCTAGATCAGTACAATGGGAAATGCACACAGTTTGCTTGGCATGGGGGCAGGCCGGCATGCAAAACGGCGATCATGGCAGGACGCGGGCACTATCCGAAAGCATTGGGACCCAAGCAGTGCCTGGACCGCCACACCGTGTGTGAATGCATTAGCTCTCGCCACTGCGCCTGCCACAGCTGCACGGCAGCGGTGCATGCATGTTGCATCGCTTGACCCCAGGGGCCACAATGCTGTGCTGACGTGCCTGCCTTTGGCAGCACAGCAGCAGCGGCACGTCCATTGCCTAGTTGAGTAATGAGTATGACTAATGAGTAATGAGTTATGACTCACCGCCACCGTCGCCTTCTTAGGCTCCTCCTTCTTGGGCTCCTCCTTCTTGACCTCGGCAGGCTTCGGCGCGGCCGCCTTGGCCTGCGTCTGCTGCGCCACCTCGGCCGCAAAGTCGTTGCTGCGCTTCTCAATGCCGTCGCCCAGGCGGTACTTGATGAAGCGGCGGATCTGCGTTGTGCCACGCATGCAAACAGTGGTGCGACATGGTGATTCGACAGACAGCTTGCAGGAACAACGAGCGGGCACATGGCGCGCAACACGCAGCAGACACCTGGCAACCTGCATGTGGAAGCTGCCGCAGTGCAAGTGACCAAGGCGGAGGCGCCAGCCAAGCTGGCATGCATGCAGGGCTACTTCCTTCATACGTGGCGTCAGGCGGGGGTGGGCCATGGCACGGAGGACCAGCTTGCATGTTGGGCGTGGGTGGCACCGACCTACCCTTGAGGCGTGCTTGCTAGCGATAATATCCCAAGCCGGGCCAGGCTCAACCATACACCTGGCCTATTTTTCCTGGTCTACACCTTTTGGCATCTTGTTTTGATAGCTATGCACCAGGCTAAGCACCAGGCTAAGCATCTGGCTAAGCACGCACCTTGATGTTCTCGCCCACAGCCGCGATGGTCTCCTTCACGAGGTCGTTCACGGTCTTGTTGGGGTCGCTGAGGGTGGCCTGGTTCACCAGCGCCATCTGGTTCTTGATCTTCTCAAGACGACCCTCCACAATCTTGGCCCTGGCGCAGTACGGTGCGGTACAGTGCGGTACAGTCAGAGTAGATTCGGTGAGTGGCAACACAACCCGCAGCGCGCGACACAGTCACCGAGCCGCTCCACCACGCAAACATCGACACAGCGTGCAAAGATGCAGTAGAAAATGCAGCATGCACCCACGTGCGTATCGTGGACTGTACCGCCGTGCACTGGTTCACAATACACCAAGAACGGCCCCGGAAAACCGTGCGTCGCCTGCTCACCTCATGGCCTCCGGCTTCTTGGCCAGGTCCTCCTTGCCCATCTCCACCTCGCGCTCCTTGGCCAGCAGCTCCGCGGGCACGTCCTCGGCGCCCACGCACACGCAGTCGGTGGAGGCAATGATCATGCCCAGCTCGCCGATCAGCGCGTTGAACTTCTCACTGGCGGCCACAAAGTCGGTCTCGCAGTTGACCTCCAGCAGCACGCCCAGGCGGCCGCCGGGGTGGATGTAGCGGGCGATCGCGCCCTCGGCGGCGATGCGGCCGGCCTTCTTGTCAGCACCGGCCAGACCCTTCTTGCGGAGCCACTGCATGGACAAGTGCACATGCGACCCGACCAATCAGCATGCTGTGAGCAGATAGTCATGCGGTAGCCCCAGCGGAGTGTGCGTGGTGTTTTATTTGATCCCGCCCCCCGGGGCCGTGCAGTGTCGTTCCGTGGGACCATGTAATGTGCAAGTGCGTAGGCACTTGTGCATGGTGTGCACGTATATTTGGCTGCGGTGTAAATTAGCACATGCGGATGGCCACTGAGATGCATACCATCTCAAGCACTGCTGCAGGTTGCGGCGAGCCGCTACTCGGTGCGTCTACTCGTCAGCATGCGAGAGAAACGCACGAGCGCTGATATGAGCTTGCGGGCAACTGAACTTGTTACATGCAATGCGGACAGACGGCGTACAGCACGCCCAACATGCACACATCCAACACTCCTCAGCCAGGCTGTGGATGCAATTGTGCTCACTGTACGCATACCACAGTGCCAATGGCTGCGTGTGTACGTCGAGTAGCCCTGCAGTTTTGTGCTACCGTGATGCGCGTGTGAGTGGTTTTGGGGAGTGACTGCCTTACATCGGTTGCATCCCACGCCAGGGCCTCACAAACGGCGGACTAGGGGTGTGCAAACACCCCTAGTCCCCTCCCAACAACACAAAATTGGGACCGTCGCGTCTGCCACGCATGCCTGCCTTGAAAAGAGCTCGGGCAATGCTTGCCGCCCGCAGCCTACGTGCCTTGAGACATGCAGTGCCATAAAGTGTGCAACATCGGCGCTCGTTGCGACTGTTGGCGCGCTGAATACGCAAACTACAGGCAGGCACGAAAGGCGGCGGAACACACCTCCGAGGCCTGCTCCATGTCCCCATTACACTCGCCCAGCGCCTTCTTGCAGTCCATCATGCCGGCACCCGTCTTATCGCGCAGCGCCTTGACGGTAGCAGCGGAGACGCCTGGCCACGGAACGTGCCAAAACAAAGGGGGGCAAAGCCAGGAAGAAAACACACACAGAACACACCAGACCGCTCAATTGACCGAAAGGGGCCGGCTAAAGTGGAGTCGTGCAACAGCTGGTGCACTAGCACAGTGGGCCACAAAAGCAGGAAGCGTGCAGGAACGTGCGGGCGCGCCAAATACGCGTGGATGGTGCAGAGCATGGTTGATACGCAGGCCAAGGCTCCACCAACGGTCGGGGAGCGCTGCTGAGCGCAGGTCAGTCCACAGGTTCACAGGCGAAAGCGTTCTACCAGCTGTGCAGGTGGATTTGAGTGATGATGGTGGTCCAGCCATGGGAATGCGGGCACGCTGTGCGCTGCACCACTGTTGCGCTGAACAGCAGGCCGTGCAGCCATTGCGGTGCTATGGAACGCGCTGCGGGCAGCCGACGCTGCGTCTGGGTGCCTCTCGTGCCATGCTGCTGCTGCTGCCAATCGAGCGCCGACGGCCGCCTACTGACTTGAGACAGCGGCCGCCAGGACGATGGGCCTGCGGTAGGCGCGGATAGGGAGGTCCTCCTCCTCGTCCTCATCCAGCAGGTCGTCCGCAAATGCAGCGGCGCGCTCAGAGATGTCGCCGTGGATGGAGAACACCGGCAGCGGGCCCGTCTGAACGTGTGTTCACAGCACAGCATCGCGGAGGTCCGTCGAGCAATGCACAAACCTTGCGTGCCACGAATGGTTTTGGTAACGTCGGGATGGGAGGCAGCAAAGCAGGCAAAACAAAGTGTGTGCAGCCCGAATGCATGGGGATGCATGCATGCATGCAGACCCATGATCCGTCAGGTACACAGTCTGCCCCGTCACAAGTAAAGTAACACGCAACGCTGCACCAGGCACTTACGAAGTCCTCGCGCTCGGTGAACACGGGCTCTCCTGCCTCGTTGAAGGTCATCTTCAGGCCAACCTTGGCCAGCGGCTTCTTAGGCAGGGTGTAGTCAATGGACCAGTAGTCGTACAGCTCAATCTCGTCGCCGTCAAAGTCCGTCTGGACAGCCTTGACTGACGCCAGGCCGGCACGGTCAACGCCCGTCTGCACAGTCATGCACCCGGACCATGTGCGCACAGCACTTGAGTCAGAGCATGTGTTATGTGTATTGATCCTCCCCCTGACCCACCCACCCACCGGCGCGTGTGCTTCACCCATGCATACAACAGGCGCACATGTCTTTTTGCCCCTCCCCATGCACAGCGCACTGGGCATGCGAACACCCCACACATTGGACACAAGTTGCTTGCACCAGCAACAAGCTGAACTCACCAGAGGGCGGCTGGGCAGGCCCAGGGGGGCCATGAGCTCGCCAGTGCTGTTCCTGATGATGGCACCGCCGGCCGCGCGCGCAATCGCGGCATCGGTAGCGGCACCCTGGTCCTGCTGTGCCGCAAGAGCCGCTGCTGCCGCCTCCTCCTCGTCCTCCTCCTCCATAAGATCCTCAGGGGTCTCCATGAACATGAACTCACCCTCCTGAAACGCAACAGTGCAGTGCATTGGGGTTCAGAACTGGTGGGACCAAAGGTACTGCGCAGACAGCAATGACTCCCAAGAGGGCTGTTGTGTGTATGCACTGCGAGGAGTGCGAGCTATTGATATATGAGGACCAGTTGGCTTGTGATATGACGATGAGTTCATTCGTTCGAAGGGCAGGGTTTGCATTCAGTACTACATGCAGGTGCGGCAGGCACGCACCTGCGCCTCAGCCAGCATGTCCAGCAGCTCCTCATCCTCCTCGGGCCCGTTCTCAAACGCCTCGATGGCCAACTCAGTCACCTCCTCGTCGGTGAAGTGCGTCAGCTGCGTGCCACGGCCCTCGAGGCCGGAGTCCATAACAAACGCTGTCAGGATGTCACCAGACTTGTAGAACGACTTGATGTCGTAGTCCTCGTCGTCCAGGGGCACATACGCAGGCGGTGCCAGGCCCGTGGGCGCCCACTGGGCACGCACTGCCTCCTGCTGCTCAGCGGACAGGGCAGCGAACGGCACCTTCAGCTCCTCCTTCGCCAGCAGCCCGGAGATAGTCTGACCCTGCCAGCTGAAGTCCAAGAAGAGGCCAAAGTCCTCGATCCGTGTGATAACACCGCTCACTTCCTCCAGGTATGGCGGCGCATCCAGCTCATACTTGATCTGCAGCGGTGCCCAAATAAGAATGACGGTGACACATCAGGCAGTGTGGTAGGCCCAACACAGCCACTGCTGTGGGCACCAGCTCAACTTTTGACTGCATGCAATCCAAACCAAACTCTTACGATCAGTCAACCATACGACCTGCGCACGTGCCGAACAGGCGTGCTGACTTCGGTGCATATGTGCGTAGCTATGCACAGCAGCTGCAGGACACAGGATTGCGCGACCTCCTAGCAGTTGACTTCGATGCCATGCCCTTTGTCGGAAGCTCTTTACACCTGAGTATGCAGTGCTATTGCTGTTGCTGTGTGTTCCTTACCTCCACCAGGTCCTCCTCAGCCTCCAGCTTGGAGATGGCTGCCTCGCTGAGCTCCTCAGCATCAGCCTCGTCCAGAATGACCGCAATGTCCTCGTAACCACGCAGGTCGCTGTGCACCTCAACCTGGCCCTCCTCCAGCTGAACACCCCAGCCATCACCCTCCTCCTCCTCCTCCTCACGTGCGCGGCCCCTGAAGTCCTCAACTGCAGCGGCATCAGCCTCCGCAGCCTCTGCATCTGCAGAGCAGCGCAACCAGAGCCGAGAGCCCGGGGTCAAGTTCTTATACGCTGCCAGAGGTTTAAGCAATGCCGTGTCAAGTCCACTGGGCTGGGGCAGCGTTACTGTATGCTGCTGCTGCTGCTGCTGCGCAGCGTTGCACAGGGACTCCGCTGCGACTGCTGATAAGTGCAGCTGTTCCGCAGCCTTGAATCTAGCAGATGAGGCAAGTCAGTCAGTGTTGTGCACCAGGTAGACCATTCTCCACAGAACGCCGCTTGTTAGCACAACCATGCCGCACAGATGCGCAGGTGCAAGCACAACCAATTGAGGCATGCCAAGGAACAACAGCCACGAATGCAGGCACGGCTCACCAGCAGACGCCTTCAGAGCCAGGGATACGCGGCCCTTGGCCACATCCACCTGAAGAATGTTCACAGTGACCGTCTCGCCAACCTTGATGACCTCCTTGGCGTCCTTGACGAAGCCGGCCTGTGGGAGCGCCAGGAGTTGAAACCCATATGTTGAAAACTTTGTCCACTAAGCAGAAACAACGAACACACACCCTAGTGTTGTGTGACAGCCCGTGCTGCCTGTTGCTGCGTGCGGAGCAAGTTTGCTGCCTTCAGCCAAACAACAAGAGATGCCCCCTCCGGCTGCCACACTGCTCACCGAAAGCTTGGACACGTGGATCATTCCCTGCACCTTGGCACCAAAGTCAACAAAGGCACCATAGGCCTCAACCGACACCTGCGCGTGCGGCACCACAAATAAATTGTGCGTGTCACAGCTTGAAGCTCAGCGGTGTGAGCAAGTGTACACTGGCAACGCCAGTACTACAGCAGGCTTTCTGGGGTTGACTATAGCTGCATACGGGTGCACTTCCGCCTGCCACTGTGCAGGGTATGGCTGTATTAAGGGGAGCAACCCGCCGCCGGCGTGTGCATGCGTAACAACACAGCTAAAGACCTGAGCTTGCTGGAAATACTTACCACCTTGCCCTCAAGCTCCTGACCCTCCTTGAGGTCCTCAATTTGGACGGTGTACACCTTGGGCTTGCGCTCAAACTTCTGCTTGGGCTCCTGCTTGGGCTCCTGGGGCTGAGGCTCCGCCTCCGCAGCGAGTACGCGAACGGAAGGCCGGGTGCCAGTGAACGCGACATGCCTCCTATGAGAAACAATAACGCGGACGGGTTGTTAACCTGTCTGCACTGCTCGCTGCAGACGGCAGGCACCAGCACCACAAAGTCTCTCAGGCTGTGCAAGCCCACACCCAATCCCGCACCTGGAAGGCACAGGGCGCGTCGATGGAAGACGAGCCGAGGCCTGCGCGTGGATTTGGCACAAGGACACAGTTCAGAGAAGCGTTCTGGCTCAGGCGTGGGCTGCATTGTGGCTCAGAGTGACTTTGAGACCAAGAACAGGATTTACCGTGCCGGCCGCGGCACTGGGCAGGCCCTTCAGCATCATTTGTAAGCTATGGTCAGCGGAACGAAGGGCGCGCTGCAAGCTAACAGCCACGCTCGTAAGTCTCTCCTCTGTGACACACAAGGAGAGTGAAGTGCCAGACGCGGAGTGGCGTCAGGGGGGGTCCTGGGTGCATGGCCTGGCAAGTGGATTGATCGGGCTGTCCTCAAGACTAGTGCTGCTGCTGATACATTCCACCATAGCAGCATTCCCTGTTACTCTGTCCGCAACGCGACACATACAGGGCCGTGCTCGTGTACACCTGTGCGCATGATTGGCGTGCAGGACGCCTGGAACATGTGACGCGTGCATGGGGTTCTGCACAAGACGTGAGGCCAACAGCTGACAATGTTTATGGGCAGCCTGTCACCTGCTGTCGCGGATGCGCCCAGCTGAAGGCACAGCCGGACAGCTCCTCTTCGTCCATCAATCGCACCAAACACCATCGCACCGTTGCGCACGCACGCACGCACGCACGCACGCATGCAGACGCATGCACATACGCATGCTCGCTCAAGCCCTAGTCACAATAAAATCCTTCTACTGTGCTGCGTGTTTGCCTCACAGCTGAACATGGGTAGCCTCCCACAGCACTTGCAGGAGTTACAAGGATAATCAATACTATGCATGACAGGTTTACGTTCCTAACAGCATCACAATGCCGGCATTGCCCAGTGATCCTGGCCTGGAGGACTCGTCAATCGCGCCATGTGAGACCTTGCGGACAACGGTATGTACGAGGTTGGAGCCAGCCGGCACACAATACCCTGCAAAAGCTGCAACGCGCAGGTGTGCTTCCGCTTGCTGTATGCAAACTCTGAGTGTGGAACTTTGCTTCATTTGCAGACAGTTGTCCTTGGATTAAAGGCTGATGGCCTTCACATGCGGCAGTCCTCACCGGGCCCAGCGGTCCTGCTATGTGAACGGCGACAGAAACCAGACACTGCACGCTGCCGCATAGTCTGTACCAAGGCCGCTAATACGCACACCTTGAGTGCATTCCGTAGTTGCGTGCCTGCGCACGAGGAACCTGGTTCCGGAGCACAGTCAAACACGTACGGGTCACCGCGTGCTGTGATCAGAGGAGGCATAGGCATGTGTGTAAGCTCTACGCCTATCTAAGGCTGGCTGAGGTGGGTTTGTGAATTCACACTCTGCTCTATGTTTTGTCGCAACCACCATCCAGCACCATCGCCCACATGTGTGACAGTAAGGTGCGCTGCAGGCCTGCAGCCAAGCAAATCACTCTCTATCATAGCCTAATATTTCATGGCATTAAATCAATGTGCATTGCATTTGCTTTGCCATGTACCGTGTCCTTGTAAGTTGGGGCCGGGTGGCCGGCACCTCCGAGACCGGCTGCTTGTTGCGAAATCCCATAGCTACACTGCTGCGCCTCACTTTACATCCGGAAGCGTGCCTCACCTTGCACCCAGTCATCAACTGACCTTATTTACACACTTGCAGTGGTCTCTACTTGGATACCCAGCCCCATCAGACAGCCTCTGTTCCGAACTTCTTCCTCAGGACCACACCTCCTTCTGCCATGTTGTGTTCAGGCCTTTCCCGTAGGTGTCGTGGCGCTGCGTGGTCCAGTGGCAGAGCCGCGTCCAGCGCGGAGGTGGCCTTGACAAGGTATGGTCTTTGTGTTTTGACTTTCGAGTCACATTTGGATGGTCACTGTTGGTGCTGTGAGCATACACAGACCCGCAACAACGACTGACTTGCAACGATGTGTATATTATGCAGGCCGTGCGTTGCAGTCCTGCCTGTGATGAGTGCATCTGCACTTGGCGGGAGGGGCTACAATGTTCGGGCCCATTACCAGTCAGAAGCGTCCAGCACAAGCGGTGCGCAAGCCGCGGTCTCGCCTTGTTCATCCAGTTTTGATGGTGACTATTACGACGATAGCGAGGAGGCAAGCCCTGAGGGTAAGTCCGCAGGCTTCCAACAAGTTCGAGTTTCTTGGCTTCACTCCTCTGTACACTGACGTCAGGTGCCCTCTTCACTTTCCCCTGCCTCGCACGCGCAGGCAGCATCAGGGAGGGTGATGGCACGGTGGTTGTGCGTGACGACTTGGACGCCTTGCTCAAAGTGAGCATGGTGGCATCGCTTCTTGGGCCCCAGCAAACCCTAGTGCTCAGTGTGATGACTGTACACTCGGGAACACCCAACCTGCGCCTCTCAATGACTGTCATATTTGCTTGATTTTCAAACAACACATGACGGGGTCATGCGTGTCAGCACCCTGGTGGCTATGGGCATATTCAGTCTGGGGTCCTCTTTGACTCTGAGCAGCGCATTGAAATGGGTCAAGACACAAGCTGGCTTGTGTTGAGCCTTTCCCCTTATGTTTCCATCGCTTTGCAGTTGCTTCCTCAAGACATTCGCGAACCGCTCGTCACCCACCCGCAGCGCTCAAACTTGCTCGAGGTAAGCAAACGGCATGCAGATGCGTTGTGCGCACTCCTCTGTACAGTGTGGACGGTTTGATACACACTTAATATTTTCTACAGTGAGCACGTGCTCACTTTACCAGCCTGGCTGCGCCAGTCCCCTTTGAGTTTGTGTTGGTAGATGATGATGGCCCAACCTACCCCGCGTGACACACACAGGTCGTGCTGGACTTGGGCAGACGGCCTGAGGCACGCTTCCTTGGCATCCCTGCAGGAGAGTACCTTCGTGATGCTGAGGTGAGCTTTGTGTAGGTGCCTTGCGTTGAAGTGCCACCCCTGCATGTATGCACGCCAGCTCTTGCAAGTGGTTGGGGGCTGCAGCTGTATGCTTGCGCTGCCCTGCAAGCGTGTTCCAGGTCACAAGAGGAAAGCAATTCGCGACATCTGTGCTTGCCCTCACACTCTTCTCCCCGCTCCTTGCCAACCTTGCCTCGTATGCTGTCCGCCCACGCCCCTGTCGTCGCCTGTGTTGGCGCCAGGTGACTGCGGAGGATCTTCAGACCGCTGTGCAGGCGGTCGGTGACTTTGGCGCCGACAACCGCGCGGGCGTCACCGGCACGCTGCACCGCATCAGCGCGCTGCGCAACAGGCGCGGGGCGGTGATCGGCCTGACGTGCCGCGTGGGTCGTGCGGTCAGCGGCCACACGGACATGCTGAGAGACCTCGTGGAGGGTAAGCGGCACATGATGAGAGCCGTGTACTTGTGTCAGAGTGGATAAAGGGGCGTGGTAGCGAGGGAATTCTGCACATGGAGTCCTCCACATGGAGGATCAGAGCTTGTAAGATGGCCATTACTGTGGCCTGCGCTATGCATGGTGGTATGCTGAGCTCCCTGCACTGGCGATCTTGTGCGCCATTGATTATGCTGCTGCGACAGTGTGGTGCAGTACAGTATAAGGACAATAGGGTATGTCACGCTCGTGAACTGGCACACAACTTTTCGGGGCACCCTCTGCGGCAGCTGTGGTTTACTTGCATGCCGCGCATCTGGATGGCCATGTGCATGGAATGCTTTTCTTTGCTCAACAGCGCCGTCCCGCATGCTACTGGCAACCTCCTGGTCTTGTGTTCATGTGCCTTGCATGCATGACAGGCGGGCACTCTGTGCTGCTGCTTGGCCGCCCGGGTGTGGGCAAGACGACCGTGATCCGTGAGCTGGCGCGTGTGATGGCGGATGTACAGCGCAGGTGGGTGATGGACTCATCGCTCGCTATCGCTTGCATCTGGGCTGGTGGCACATGTTCCATGGCTGCCTTGATGACCCTTGCTGCAGCTGCTGCAGAGCAAACAAAACAACAAAACAAAACTTACCCTACAGTACTCACAAAGCGGTTTCCATGCGCTGTACGGTGTTTCGTAGTATGGCAATGGTGAGAATACTTGCCGTGCTGTGGGACATCATGCATGTCGAGGGAACTCAGGGTTGTTGTTGGTGGTGGTGTGGTGCTGCATCTTCCTGGCAGGCGTGTGGTGATTGTGGACACGTCCAACGAGATTGGCGGCGATGGCGACGTGCCGCACCCCGCCATCGGCGGCGCGCGCCGCATGCAGGTGCCTGACCCCTCCCGCCAGGACCACATCATGGTGAGTGGACCGCAACGCCACACAGTGCCAGTCAATGGGGCTGCTTGTTGCATGGAAAGGGTGGGGAAAGGAAAGCATCGTGTCAAACATGTGGGAAGAGCAGCCTGTTTTGTTGAGCGTCCGTGCGATCTGCTGGATTGGATGATATATTGATATGGCATTGACTTGATGGGCATACTGACATGGGAATTAACTTGTTGCATGCTGGCATGTGATGAGCCCAAGGCGCGCCAGAGTGTACCCATGCAGTCAGTATTTGGTGCACACCCCGGCAGCCATGCTGCACCAACGCGCACCCCCCCGCCACCACACCAGGGCAGCGTCAGAAGCTCAAGCACTGGAAGCCTTTGTTGGTCCCAGCGATGATCGTGCTTAACTGCTTATGTAACCATGTCGTCCTGCACTGCTCGATCCCTTCACTTGTGCGCAGATCGAGGCTGTTGAGAACCATATGCCCCAGGTGAGCCCAAGCGCATGATCAGCTCCTGCATCCCTTACGCATGTGCACACCAGCCCGTGCGCATCTGTCACACGCGTGATTGGCAGTCATGTCCAAGCAGCTTGCTGCAGGCCTGGTTCAGCTTCCGCGCTCGAACCAGCCGTCACCTGATGGCATCGTGCGTGTGTGGGACATGGTGTGGTGAGGTGTGAGAGGGAGATTACATTCAGAATTTCATCACCCAGACCATTACAGCCAGAGGCTCAGATCCGGGCCAAGGCATTGTGAGAAGCAACCGAGAGAGTTAGCTCAGTGTGGCGGAGCATGGTGTGGTGTGTGTGGTGGTGGTGTGGTGTGCAGGTGGTGGTGGTTGACGAGGTGGGCACTGAGGCGGAGGCGCTGGCGTGCCGCACCATCGCGGAGCGCGGGGTGCAGCTGGTGGCGACCGCGCACGGCTGCCGCATTGAGAACCTCATCAAGAACCCCACGCTGGCGGACCTCATCGGAGGCATCCAGGTGGGCAGGGGGTGAATGATGGGGTGACGCTGCAGGTTCGGCACAGCTCATGATGGGTATGGGATTGATGATGAAGGTGTGTGGAAATGCAAGGACGCGAGCATTGCTGCATGCATGCGTCCTGGCTTGGCAGTTGTAGCACTTGCTCCACAGGCCTCACCTGAGACCATGCACACGCATGAAGCCCACGTGTCCGTTGCTGGCCATCGAACCTGTTGCTTGAACCGTACAAAACTGTGGGCGACGATAGGCTGAGTGTAGCAATGAGTTACACACAATATGTAAAGGGCGTGTTTGGGACAAGGCTTGGGATGCATGCGCTGATGCATCCTTGCGGCTGTCGTGCTCGTTTTATGGTGGTGCAGTCGGTGACGCTGGGCGATGAGGAGGCCAAGACGCGCGGCACGCAGAAGACGGTGAGGTACTGAGGAGTGGGTGCACCCGCCAGGGGCAATCACCCGTGACGCATTCACTCGCACGCGCAGCGCTGCATGCTTCGTTTTTCGCTTGTGCAGCATGCTGAGAGCCGCGTGCACCAGCACAGCGGTGTGCAGGCAGATTCAAGGATGAGTTGCATTGCACACATGCATACAACTCTACCTGCGTGCTGCGGCCGTGGCCTGTCTCCTAGAAGGAAGGTGTGCGTGTGACACAACGTCAGCGCCACGAAGAGGTTGCGTAACAGTCGTCGGCTCGTGTGTGGGCCCGGGGGGCGCGTGTGCATGCAGATCCTGGAGCGCAAGGCGCCCCCCACCTTTCCTGTAGTGGTGGAGATGCGCTCGCGCGGGTT
>BDDA01000181.1:0-48439 GCA_001662385.1 Chlamydomonas asymmetrica | reverse complement strand
AGGCAAGAGCAGGACAGGCAAGGCCGACCCCCAGCACCCTCAGAAAACCCGGCCAGGACAGGGACAGGGACAAGGACGGGAGAAGGAGGAAAGCCACAGCTGTTGCGGTGCAGCGGCCCGACGCCCTACATACCTGCACCCACCTGTGTGATGACACCGCCGACCTTCAGGCCCTGCAGTGAATCATTAACAGACGTGTGCAAGGTGAGGATGCTTGCAGTGCTCAGGGTGTGTGTTCAACATGCGTGGTTGCACGTTGTTGTGCCGGTAGTGCCAGTTCACAGCGGGCTCGTGTGAGACACGTGGGACGTTCGTCAACAACGCTCTAGATGTGTCCAAATTGCTTTTGCGTAAAGTTTTGAAAATGTTGCTCATCATGCTGTTGGTCTTACTCAATGCGTAGCGCGAGCGCACCGCTTTGAGTGACGTGCATGGAGGTTCGTTAAAGAGTTTGCTGGCAGGCTAAGGATGAGGTACAGCAGGAACAGCAGCATGACTAAAGCTTGAAATGATTTCGAGACCAAGTGGCGAAACAGTCGCGCCAAGCAACAGCTTTAAAGCTGCTCGCGTGCCGAAGTGTCCGCTTGACGCCATCGACCAGTGCATCAGTGGGCACCCTCCTGTAAATGCTTCTGGAGATTTATTTAGTGTGATTCTCACATAGCTTTGTGACCAGGTTTGCTCAGAGTGAACGGGACTGGACTGAACTGTAAAGTGTAAGTAGAGCAGTGGGGCCGACGCTCACGCAGTCTGCAAGCGTTCCATGCACATATACAACTTTGGCAGCCTGAAGTGAGTAATTACGCAGTTTCAGGCATATATATAGCTGTTTTGCTGGGCTTGAGCCTGGATTGCAGGTGAGTGCTTTGCTCAGGTCAAGGCTTGGGTTTTCGCCTTGGGTGGGCTGCGCGTCTGCCCACCCAAAAGGCGAAACCTCACGCCTTGCTTGTACTAAGCAAAGCCCTCACCTGCAATCCAGGCTCAAGCCCAGCAAAACAGCTCGCCCTGGCTCTGACAAGCCTGGGCCTGAGCGGTTTACTTACGAGCCTGCACCCATGCACCGGCACCGCCAGCCGGGGAAAGGCACGCACAGGTAATGCCATCTGATATATGAACGCCTAGGCCTGCATACGCAAAGCCTGGATTTGCGGCAATCTAGGCGATCGCACTGGGCAGATTGCCCATCGATGGCAACGCGATGCTGCGGGTTGTGTGTGAGGAAAGGCGCCCAAGGGGCATGCAGTGTCATTCCCATGGGGCCGTGCAGGACGAATATGCGGAAAACAATGCGCATGCGGGTTGTGTGTGGCACATCGCAGCACCCACCTGTTTCAGGATGCCAGATCCCATGCCGTCGTACACCCGCCTGCATGGCATGCAGCATGTGAAGCCATCATTAGCGGGTTATGGCACGTCCACTGTTCTGCCGTGCGCTGCTGCGATGGCACACATGCACTATACAGCGCATGCAGTGTCCTGTCGCCCGCATCAGTTTCCAGTCGGTTGTGCGTTGTGGGCCCGGTTGGTGCCCAAGCAATCTGCCAAGATGGCCGTGGATAGTGAAGATCGTGCTAAGGTGCCGCCACTGACTACCTCAACCGGCCTCCAGGCCCTGACTGGCTGGCGCTAAGGCATGTCGTGAGGTATGCAGGGTATGCACACTGTGCGGCATGGTGCTTTGAGATAGCGCGCGTACAGCTTGCGCAACTGGGGGCAGGTCCCGAACTGCAGCCCAGCCGCTCGTGCTGCTGCTGAGCTGGGTTGGGCTGTCTTGCTCCCCACCCTCCTCTCTCTTTCAACTGTGAGCCACCGACACACGTCCTGGGCCACGCGTCAAGGGGCACTACTCACATGCGGTCTAGCGCGTAGCGGCTCACCGCCATGCGCATGTCGTTTTCGTCAACTGCACAGGCGGGCACGCATCGCGTTGGTCACGGCAGTTGGTGAAGTTCCAGGTCAAGTGCTTAGCCAGCATCGTGTGCAAGGCTGCATGGGCACTTGTGTTTGTTATTCAAGGCTCCACACGTGCCAGAAGCACGTGCAACATGGAACATGCCGTGCTAGTGGGTGTTGCAGTGCAGGATTTGGGCGCACGCGTCCCACTGGAGCAGAGTTGCCAAGCTACTTACCTGGCAGGTCAAGGCCCAGAGCGTGTAGTCGTGCACTGCACGTCGGCAGGTCCAGGATGTGCTGCTGCTGCGCTTCCAAGCGAGCACGAATGGCCATCCGCAGCAGCAGCGTGGCTACATGCAACGGGGTTTTTCCAAGCAAACGCAGGAAAGCGTCACAAGGATTGCTGGAATATCAATGCTAGTTATGCAGCTGTTTCAACAGTGAGCTAAAGTCGTCAGCGTGTGTTTGGCTTTGGACAGTGGCGGCGTAACAGCCGTGAGCACAATTCATGAAACAAAACAACTGCCCTTGTGCTCACCTCCCCACATTAACGGAACAGATATCAGCAATAGCCTGAAAATAAGGCGCTGAGTGACGACAGGGTACAAGCGTCGCAGCCAGCGTTTCTGCGACAGCCTGGCCCCGCTGCTTGCTGCGGCGCCAATGCTGCCAGAGAATGACAGCACAAGCTGCTGCGGGTTGCGCTCCAGGTCATGACCGCTGCGTTTGCTTGGTATATCTGGTTGCTCGATGGGAGCGATTTGGTCCTCATCCTTCCACGCCCAGTCTGGTGGGGGCCCAGCATCGTGGTTGGCCTCTTCGTCCCTGCTGTCGCCCTGCACAGTCCGCACCGCGTCGCTTGCATTGGTGTGTGCATGCGCGTGTGATGGACGCAGCATGTTCCTAAGCTTTTTCATGTACTTCCAAGCAACTCCCACTCCCGCCTTAAAAGACAGGTACGGTCACTCATTGTGGCAAGCGTGTGCGGAGCTCCAGAAGTAAGAAAGGCAAAGCTTTCTGGTCGAAGCACAAACTGCAGCTATCTGCACCACGCTCGCAAGAACCGGCATCGAGTCGAGAGATGCAAGGCACCTGTGACCCAAGGGAAAAGTGCATGCCCACGCATCGGCCTTCAAGCCTTGCTGCAATGTTACAAGAAGCAGACCATAATTTATACTGACGGCACGCAGCCAAATCTATTCACCAGCCTGCAGCGTGCACGGCCCCTCACGACCTGGTTGTCACCCGTTGGACCCAATCCCCCTAGTGCAGTCGCCACTTGGATCCGGCAGATGGCAGCGCAGGAGGCACTGCTAGCACAGGCGGACAGGTGCTTTGTGGAGGAAGATTATGAGGGCGCTTTGCAGCACTACTCCAAGGTGGGTGCAAGCTCCTGGTGAGGGGGCTTGGCACCGCGTCACGTGTGCGTGCGCGTGACCTGGGATCGCGACTTGTGGCTGTAGCTGCTGCACGGTCGGCACACCCACATGCTTGTTGGAACTAACAAGTGTAGGGGCCTTGAGGTATGAGCTTGCCAACCGAGTTTGACGCAATGTGTTCTCAATGTTCCGGATGTTTGCGTGACCCAGTCACGTATTGTCCCACCCCCGACTTAAAGCTGTACAATTAACACTGCACCTGCACCCTGCTGGCAGCTCCTGCGTGGCTGTTGGCTCAGCTGCCTCATCGTTGGCAGTGCACTGGTGTGCTTTGGACTGTAGGCACTTGAGGCGGAGCCCCGCAGTGCTCGTGTGTACGAGTCTCGGGCAAACACACAGCTTAAGCTTGAACAGTGGATGGAAGCTAACGAGGATGCGTCCAAGGCCATAGAGATTGACCCGCAGTTTGTCAAGGCGTATCTCCGGAAGGGGTGAGTGGGATGCTCCGTGGGACCAGGGCCAGGCTGCTGGCACAGCGTGTCCCCCAGCCTTAAGAGGTTTTGGTGGTTCTGGTCTGTATAACAAACGCTGCGTTTGTTTTCCCCACCCCTGGCGCGTTGCGGTGATGCAGCGGTTCACATAACGGGCCAAGCCTGCCGGGTCAGTGGCCTTCACCCTTTCTGTCGCTTGTGGCAAACAGCACTACCTTGTCCAAACTCAGGGCACCTGGGCATGCATTGATGTTGTCTGCAGTGAGGCATCACCACTGGACACCCTCGTGACTGAGGCGAAACCGCTTGCATGCACATATGGGGAAACGCATGCGCCGGGTGCAGTGCCCCCACCTCTGTGCAGGCACGTGAACAGTGCGCTGCGGGCGCGCAAGGCAGTGCTGCACCGTGCTTAAACCGTCTGCTGCACACACATGCACATGCAAGCGTGTGTGTTCCCAGCTCGAGCTTGCTTGCCCGCTTGTCGCTCTCTCTGTTGTTTCACAGCGTGGCTCTGTTCAACTTGGAAGAGTACGAGGCCGCCAAGGAGGTCCTGGAGGCGGGCAGCACCTTGGCAGCTTCTGGCGAGGCACCAGCCAGCGGCGGCAGCACGCTCGCCAACCAGTTCCGCACATGGCTTCGCAAGTGCAAGGCGGAGCTCGCGGGTGGGTGCCTGAGCAATGCCATTGTGCTAGTGATGCAGCCGTGACGCATTTATCTATGCAAGCATCAGCAATTCAGCATGCACACTGATGCGTTGTGCCTGGTAACTCACTGTCACAGCGGCCGCTGGCAGTGCGACGTCCGCAATGTGGGTCATGCCACGTTGTGGGTCATGTGCGCTACAGACAGTTTGCATGAGGAGGAGGCCATGGGAGCAGCTAGGCATGGGACGCTAGGATGCACTGGGGTGAGGTGTTCACGCTGACGCACAGCGGCTGGCGTGCCCACTGCCTGTCCTGCAGAGGAGGAGGAGGAGGAGGCTGCCAAGCAACCTGCCAAGCAGGCAAAGCCGGACGTAAGCGCTCCCGCAACAACAGCAGCAGCAGCAGCACCCGCATCCACACTTTCGCCAGCGCCCGCCCCTGCAGCCGCCGCAGCAGCAGCGCCCGCAGGCGCGGCCGCAGCGTCAGGCGCGGTGCTGCCGCCGAACGACCCGCTCGCCCCAGCAGCGGCGTCGCTCGCTGCCAGCAGCCAGATCCAGGGCAAGTACCGGTACCAGCACTACCAGCTGTCAGGGAAGGTTACGCTGGACGTGTATGCCAAGAAGCTCAAGAAGGATCAGGTGGGTGCAAGTCTCACTGGGAGGTGGTGCTGCCGAGCTGTGTTGTTGGCAGATGACAGTAAAAGGCCACCTGTGCTGGATTGGGTGCACAGAGTGTTGGTCGTCACGTTACATCAGTGTGTAACACTGTACCCGCAGTTACCGCTGCAGCAGCAGTACTGCTGCGGCTTGCTTGTGCCGTATGCGTGCTCTACGCATTGTCCCTCCGTGTGTCAGATGTACGATGTATGTGAATGCTGAGACCGCGTGGCGCAGCCATACCATGCGATCGCCATGCTTGTTTGCACCTGGCGGCGCTTAAGACTGGCAGGACTGCTTGTGAGTGCTGGCATCGCTTCCTTGCTGCTCTTGCGTGCCCGCCTGCAGGTGACATGCACGTTTGCGCCTCAGCACCTGACAGTGGTGATCATGGATGCTGAGGGCAAGGAGGAAGACTTTAAGCTTGACGTAGAGCTGTACGGCAAGGTGCGTGTGTGCGGATGCTCACGCATGGAATTGTGTACCTACCGCAACTGCCAAGGTCTGTGCTTGTATGCACGGAAGCTGCCGACAATGGGCAGAGGTGCAGGGCCAGCATTCAATTGCGTTTTGAATTGGACATCCACTCTGTGCATGGAGGATTCACCGAATCGCCCATGTGCATGCCCAAATGCACGGCATGCATCAACACATCACAGGTGCCATCCCCAAGCCAATCATCCGGTATTGGCCACCGACCCACCGTTCATAAAGTCAATCAAGAATGCCTGATTGCCCTGCATGTGGCTGTGTGCTGTGAATTATCATTGCGTCGGTGCAGGTCCAGGAGGACAAGTGCAAGTGCGAGGTGCTGAGCACCAAGGTGGAAATCACGCTGGTCAAGGCTGACAACCTCGCTTGGGTGAGCCGTGCACGCACACGCTCATGCGCGTTCGTGTGCGTTGCGAACACGCGCCATGCGTTAAGTATGCGCCGTGGATGCATGCTTGCAACAAGACGCTCCCGCCTGCCTTCGGCGGGATGGTGCATGAGCAGGCTGGGGGCAATGCTGGATAGTAGGATCGTGCGTACGTTCCCAGGATCTTGCATACGTCCCGTTGACATGCTCGTGTACAGCCGAGTAAATCAACGAGAGCATGTGCAGGCTCCTAGCCGGCATTGCCCCCAACCTGCTCATCACCTGCGGGGTGCATCGCCCCGCACAGCATGCTAAACACAAATCATGTTGCGCTTCTCTGCATTACTAAGACTGAGCATGTTGCCGCATTGCGCATTACCACTGCGCAAGGAAATGGGGTGGCAGTGGGGGTAGTGGGGGCAGTGGCAGTAGTTGAAATGGCGGGGGGTCGAGGTCCACTACCTTCGCCGTTAGGCTTGTGTGGTGCTGTAGGCATGTGTTGTGCGGCTACAGCGCCGCAACCAGCCTGGCAGTGCAGGTAGTGGTCCTCCACCTCCCGCCTGTGTCAGCTGCCACAGCCCCCACTGCCACCCCATTCTATTTCCACGTCATGCATTATCAGTCTCAACCTCAGTGCTTCGTCCGTTCCGCTTTGACACGTTCCGCCAATCCACACTCGTCCGTGCCTGCGTGTGCCGCCTCCCGCAATGGACTGACTTGACTGCACAGCCCACGCTCGAGAAGAGCAACAAGGTGGCTGTCGCCAACTACTCCACCCCCGCTGCGGAGCCCACCAAGTACCCCACATCCTCAACGCACAAGAAGGACTGGAGCAAGCTGGAGACGGAGATCAAGGTAGGGCCCGGCTTCGACCAAGCATGAGCAAGCCTGAGTAGGCAATTTGTGCCTTGCGGGTCTACTGTAGATATGTGTAATTGCCATGCGCATCAGTCAATGCGATTACTCATCCGTCATGTGGGTGGGTGGCTGATTCACTACACTTGTATCGGTTGGCTTCGCGCACCAGGTCGTGCACTGTGGGCATGAGGTGATTCGTCATGCATTGCATTCACCGATGATTACACCAGCAAGAGCACTGTCATGCACAGACCGCACACCTCGCAGCCAATGCGATATACAATCGCCGAGCGGGAACCCACCTTCCCTCTCCCCCCCCCCGGGTTGATCCTTGCCCAGTGGGCAAGAGTTTCTCGCGCCTCTTCTGTCCAACGGGTGCACTGTTCAATTGGCCGTGTCCTTGCTGCTGTGCCCTGCTGCACTGCTGCGCGCACTCAACTGGCTCTTGACTCTAAACACATTCAACTGCCTCTCCACTCTAAACACACGTTGTCCTGCTGCCCCTGCTGCCACACACAACACTCAACCGGCAGACCATGGAGGAGAAGGGCGAGCTGGATGATGGCGACCCGCTCAACAACTTCTTCAAGAAGATTTTCTCGGGCGGCGACGAGGACACGCGGCGCGCCATGATGAAGAGCTTTGTGGAGAGTAACGGGACCGTGCTGTCCACCAACTGGAAGGTAAGCAAGGGGGCTTCGCTGGCACTGACCGGATCCAGAGTTCCAGACCCAGGCCGGACGCAGGCCAGACCTCAACCTGTGCATGCGGTGGTGTGAATTGCCTGGTTTGGCCACCGTGGTTGAAACACTGTTGGCCATTGAGCGTGAATCTGTGTTGGGGCAAGCTTGAGGGATCGGGTGTGAAACTGTAAGTTGGGTACAGTTGGGTGGGTGTGGGTGCGTGCATGGCGCTGCGTATGGGGAGGTTCCTCCTGTGTATGGGTAGGAAGTGGAGTGGGGGCCAGGTATCTGGGTGGATACGTAGCTGCGCATGTCCACAACATGCATGCGCGCAAGACGGGCAGGCAACAAGTCTACATTCTACAAGCAATGTGGCAAAGGCTGATTCGTCAAGCTCGTGCTGAGGATGATTACATTCTCTGCCACCCCTCAACCGTAGTGAGTGTGCGAGCACCATGTTTCGCGCATGTTGCTCTGGTGGCTTGTGCAGGAGGTGGGCGCTAAGAAGGTGGACTGCACGCCGCCTGAAGGCATGGAGGTCAAGCAGTGGGGCAAGGAGTAAGCGGCGCAGGCGCAGGATGGCTCTGCACTGACGCGTCGTGCAGCGCGTGATGCAATGCAGCTTGAGGGCGCGCAGAATCTTTCTAACGCCAGCGCGTTGCTGTGGCCCGCGTAGGTTTGTCCGCAGCAGCAGGCAACTTGTCGGGCTGTGCCAAGCTGTTGCAACATACAGCTGGTGCGGAGGCACAACGGACTGGATGGACCACATTAGTACTCAGGGTTGGTCACTTGTTGGGTATTGCTCGCTGGCATAGTACAAACTGACGGACGCGCGGTACTGCATGCACTAGGGTGCGCACCACCCCTGCACGCACGCGTTGCCTCTGCTTGAGCTCTGAGGTGCTGATACACACGTGTTGTCAGGCCAACGGGCTTCTGTTTCCGCCAGTAGTTCAGACACGCACTCAGTTGCATGTATGGGCCTCACGCGCTTGAGCAATGCACACGCGCAGTGTTCGGCCGATGCAAACTGGTGTCTCTGTTGAATTGCGGACGGTCATTGGACCAGGTCAAGGTGGCGGATTCGCGTTCCTGCCAGCACTGAGAGCACGCCCTCACAAAATCTCCCTGCCAACGACGCAGCTTCACAGCAGTCAAGGTCTTCAGCTGATTTCGCAAGGCTGTGTGTGTCGTTGGGGTTTGCACGCTGACGAATTGACGATGGGTGGTGGGGCTCAACGGGAAGCGGTGACTGGTGCGCACTGTCAGTGTGGGAGGCCAGCGCAAAGTGGATGGATGGCGTTGAGGGTAAGCGATAGTGCGGGGACACACTTTGTGATGGGCGGGTGGCGTGCCAGGCGGGGGCAGGCGGGGTTGAGGTGGATGGAGTCTGCGCCTCTGCAGTGTGGAGGGTACCGGGGTTTTACCGAGGTGCTATCTGGACTGCTGCCTGAGAGTATGCAGTCAGCTGGTCCTGCACCATGTCGCTGCAAACAAAGCGGTGCGCGTGGTGCGCATGTGCTCACGTACACATACGGTACCAGTCATGCCACCTGTCCTGTGTTTATAATGTCAGCTGGCGAAGTACCAGAAGCCGCCAGCAGTGGTAATTCACCTGAAAACATGGTGCACATGCATGCGTTGCTTGCAGCGCATCAGTGTGCTTTGCAGCAGCGATTAGTTAGTTCGTGTATGTGCCATGCGACACAGGCTGACAGTCCACTTTCGCACAGCTCTTAGCGCACCTTGCGGTTGACGTGCATGGCTTGCACAGCTCGCGCGTGGTTCGCAAGACCTGTCACCGTGTACAGGTGCTGCAGGGGCGCTAACGCTGCCCCACACAACATACTGTACCATTCCAGTCCATCCAGAACGCATGCAGGCAAAACGTACCTGAAGGTTGCTTACGAGGCGGTTTCGAGTGACTCAGCCTCGTGCGTGGCGTCATCCTGCTGCATGACCTTTCTGTGCTGACGCACAATGCGCTGGCGCAGGATGCACAATAAGTCCCCGCTCTGCTGTTTGTGGGCAGAGCGGAACACCTCCACTGCCACTAGGCAACGCGCTGCTGCTGCTCTTGCAGCGTTGTGCAGGCTCGTCGTATACGACACTGGTCTGGGTTTGCGGTAAGCGTTTGGGCGGTTTGGCACTGCCTGAACTTATGGCCACCGTCTGCACTGGCAGGCTTAGGCATCATCAGCAGGCAGCAGGACTGTAGGGCTAATAGGGCCAATAATGGTGCAGCAGCCGGTGCAGCAGTAGCTGCAGCAGCTTCCATCTCACGAATGCACACGCGCTGCCAACCACGTTAGCAGCAGCGGCAGTTAGGATGCAATGGCCGTAAGGGCCCTTCCTGCAGCTTCTGCTATCTCTGCTGAGCAGCAGCCGCAGGATCCCTGCCAGCACGTCAAGCTGTCTTCCAGGTGCATGTTCACAGTGTTGCGCTGCTGGGTGTGTGCAGGGCCGTACGCCGTGGCAGTGGATGGCAACAGCCATCATTGAGGGCCCCTGGATTTGTTTGGCAGGAACTGAAGATGGCATGCGGAGCTTCACAGGTGGGTTTGCGCGCGGCTGGCCACGCAAGCAAGCTAGGCCTGTGCAAAGGTGTGCTTGGTTGCACATCAGATGCATGTACTCACCATCCTGTGATCTGACTGCTGCTTGCCTGCTGGATGCCCGTGTGGTGTATGCCGCTGCAGGCGCGGGCGGTGAAGATGGTGCCGCTGATGCTGACACGGGCCGCGCCCGCAGCCACGCCACTGATGTGCTCCTAGTGGGTCAGGCGGCCGAGCACCCCGTCAGCGGGTCTCCACCGGGGCCCTGGTGTTCGGCGTGCAAATGCCGAGCGAGCACGCACAGCAGGCACAGTCAGATCTGCAGGACTTTCTGCGCGCCACTTCACTCCTGGCGAGCGCAATACAAACCGCAGCATCTGCCTGACGCTTGTTGGATGCGCCTCAACTGGGATCAGTTCCTCCGCCAATGCTGAGACGTTGGCGGAGGAGCTGATCCTTGTTGAGGCCCACCCAACGAGCGTCGCGCAGATGTTGCGGTTTGCACTGCGCTCGCTGGGAGTGAACTGGCGCGAAGTGGACTTCCATGTGGTGACGTTGTCGCTGCTCTCCAGCGTCCATAAGAAGCTGTTGTTGATGCTTGATAGGGACGATGAACAGGTCTTCGGGACGGGACGGGAGCGGGGACGGGAGCAGGGACAGCCTGTGCAGGTCGTGTTGTGCTGCAATGGCCGTAAGGGCCCTGCACTTTCTGCTCTCCCTGCTGAGCAGCAGCAGCAGCAGGATCCCTGCCAGCACGTCAAGCGTCTCCTTCAGCACTGCTGTCTTCTAGGTGCATGTTCACAGTGTTGCCCTGCTGGCTGGGTGCGTGCAGGGCCTGACGCAGTGGCCGTGGATGGCAACGGTCATCATCATTGAGGGCCTCGGGATTTGTCTGGCAGGAACTGAAGATGACATGCGGAGCTTCACAGGTGGGTTTACGCGTGGCTGGCCCTGTGCGCGAGTGAACCACCATGCGTTGCCCGCTCGACTAAGTGCACCTTTAAACAGGTCTAGCTTGTTTGTTGTGCGCAAGTGTGCGCACGCCCGGGGCTTATGATGTCCGCATGCCTGGTGGCACTGCCACCAACACTGGCATTGCACACATGAACTGCATGAATACCTGTATATGTGCCCTGCCGATAAGTGGACTGCGCGCCTGCATGATTTAGAAGCCACACAGGCATATTGGGAATTGCTCTGTGGGGTGCTGAGGCTAGCTAAACCCTAGGCTGCTGAGCGGCAGGGTTGGCTGCAAAGGATAGCGTACCCAGCCCCTCGCGTATGTGTGCGTGCATGCGTATGTATGCGCTTGTGAGCCAGGAATGGATCGCGCGGCGGTGCAGGCGAAGCTGCCAGCGTCACATGGCAGCTGCTGCCGTGAGCCAATAGCGGAATGCGCTTGTGGCAGCGGCGATGGGAACAAGACGGGCGGCAGCAACACCACCCCCCACGCCTTCACAAATGCGGCTGAGATGCTGACCGCCGTCTTTGTGAACGAGTGGGGGATGGACGGCCGCCCCCCGTCCTCTTCCCCTCGCCGCTGCCACAGGCGCACGCCGGCATTCGCTATTGGCAAGAAGCCGACAGAGAAGCCGTCGTCGCTCTTGTGGATGAGGCCGCCCCGAAGAGCGACGACGGCTCCTCCGCCGGCTTCTTGCCAGTGGACTGGGAGCCACAAGCGCGCAGCGACGCCGGCAGCGAAATCAGCGGCGGCGGCGGCGCATCGCCCGAGAGCGTGAGTGCGTGACCAAGGCGTCGCCGCCTGAGTGGAGAGCCGAAGGCGGCTTCGACCACCGCTCCGACTACGGCGGGGCTGGAGGTGGCGGTGACGCTGATGCCGCTGGTGTGGCGAGCGGCACCAGCGGCAGCGGCTACGGTGGTGACCGCCACGGTGAGGCGATGGACGCGAGCGGCGCAGGCGGCTCGTTATTATCCGGCACACCGGCTCGTTCGCCATCCCCGCACTCACTGCCCTCTGTGAAGCCGCTGGTAAGTCGGTACTACATCGGATGCCGTGAATATCGATATTCACAGCATCCGATGTAGTGCCGACTTTCCAGCAGCTTGACAGAGTCCAGCGAGCGCGGGTTTGGTGAACGAGCAGGTGTGCTTGAAGACTGCGCGCTGTTTGCAACGTTTGCGTCCACTGCCTCGCCGTGGCGATCGCCACCGCAGCCGCTGCCGCTGGTGCCGCTTGCCACACCAGCTGCGTCATCGCCACCAGGTGCGTACAAGCTCCCGCCGGCACCAGCGATTTAGGCGCGCGCTAGTTGCGCGCTTCGCTCGCACCACATGTAGGAGGCTTTGTCCTGGACTCCTGAGTCATTGTGCTCTTGACTTAAAAGTTGCTACCCACGACCATACCACCAATCCAGCATTCAAGGCGAACATAACGTCAGGGGCCCATCCTCCACGCTCTTGATGCCATCCCCGCAATAGCTTTGCTGCTGGTTTGGGCGTGTGGTCGCTTGGGCCACTTGAGCTCTGCGTGCCTGTGGTGCATGTGTGCCAGAAAGAGTGCTCAAGGGGCATGCCGTGTGATTCCCGTGGGGCCTTGCAGTGTGCATATGTGTATGCGTATAGACAGAGAGACTGCACCTGACCTGACCAATGGCAAGCGAGGTGTCTGGGCTGACCTGTGGCCGCCGCAAAGCGATTAACGTCTGACGTAGTAATGTACTGTAGTAATGTACTGTAGTAAAAGCGGTCTGTCATTCGACACACTCATACGGCACAGCAAGTGCACGATTGCGATGCACCTCGTTTGTTTTGCTTGGGACGCGCTTGTGGTTGTACAAGCTGTGCGCATGGATGTGCTAGACTACACACACCTTGCCCTGCCTTGCAGCACGCACGCTGATGTGCACGTGGTCTTCCAGAACCGTATTGTGCTGAGGCTGCAGCCACTTTGATGGCGCGTACACCGCTGTGTTGGTTGCACATCAGGTGCATGTACCCACCATGACTGTGACCTGACCGCTGCTTGCCTGCTGCCCGCCCGTGTGGTGTACGCCACTGCAGGCTAGGCTGGTGAGCAGGATGCCTCCAGTGCTGACGCCCGTCGTGCCTGCATCCGCGCCACTGACGCGTACCATGTGAAGCAAGCGGCCGAGTATGTCCTGGCCAAGTGGAAGTACAATGAGATGGACGCAGACCAAGCAGGACGAGGTGCAGCAGCTGCAACGGCACATGCATGGCCTGGGCGGCGCCCTGCCGGTCCTTCGCGCTGGCATGCATGGACTGCCTCCCAGCCCATGCATGCCTGCGCCATTGCAACTGCTGCGCCTCGTCCTGCTTGGTCGGGCTTTTGGGCTGGCAGTGCCGAGCGCCTATGCAGCGGTGGCGCATCCAGCGCTCCAGCGCTGGCACAGCAACACCCCGAACTTGTTGGCGCAGCAGCTGATCTCAGTTGAGTTGGACCCCCCGTCGAGCAGGCGCTGCGCACGACGGCCCTGACAGGGTTGGACCTCGCCGCGGTGCAGGCAGGTGTGTGCGCCAGCGTCATGAACTCATGCGGCAGCTATTGCCGTTGTGGGGGAAGCTGAGATAGGTGTGGGCCCGCGCTGCACACGCCCTGCATACTGCATGCAAGCATGTTGCATCTAAGCTTGCCCTGGTCTAGACAACCCGCAGCTTGCGACCCGGATCCGCCTGCTGGCGCAGGTCCACACGTCCGCTGCCGTGGCCTGCCTGCCACAGGCACGCATGCTACGACTCAAAAGCGTTGTGGTGTCTGAGCGTCACATGGTCATGGCATCGTCCATGTACTGTCCGCCTCACCACATGGATGCGCAATTGTGTGGACTTTGCGTGACGTTTACACCAGAACATAACTCATCATCCTGGTACACGATTGACTGTCATGCATGTGAAGATGTGCTGCGCCGTGCTTGCTTGTCCCTCGTCCTGACGTTGCTCGCCGCGTGCGCGCTTGCTACCCCGTGCTGAGTCATGCACCTACGGTCGACACGTGTTCACCTATTGAATCACTCAGGCCCCCTGGAGTTCAGCCAGAGGGTGTGGCGCACTCACATGCACACGGAGCGCCTCTCACGCCATGGCGAGTGGGAGGTGGCGCACGCAGTGCTGACAAGGTGAGGGGGTGGGCATGGTACAGTCCAAGGGGGCGCATGAGGGGCTGCTGGCGGCGCATCTACTGATGGTCATACGACCACCCAGCCACAGCCCCATGCAGCCATTGGTGTTTTGAGTATGGATATGCAGAGCTGCATGCGTTGTGGTCTGGGGGCTGCTTGCAGGCTGTTGCGGTCCTTGCGTTAGGCATGGGTCGTAAGCACTCGCTGCCTCAACGCAGAGCGAAGGCAAGGTGCGAGGACATGTGGACGGGTCAGGGTACATTATGGGAGAAGCATGAGGTGTAGACCTGCACTGCATACACCCTGCGCATTGCATGTAAGCGTGTTGGATTCACGCATGCCTGGTCTAGACAACCCATGCCAGCGGGCAGGAACGTGACTGGCCTCCATGCATGGCTGCTGGCTGTGACAGCAGGGTCGAAACCTACCACATGCTGATGGTTCAATCACCATTGTGTGTTGAATGTGTGCGCCTGCAGGACCTGATCGCCACGCAGGACGGGCAACAGGCGCGTCCTCAGCCGCCGCCGCCAACGCACGCCACTGGAGCAGCAGCGCCTGCGCAGTGGCCAGCCGCCAAGGCCGCAGTGGCACCGCACCGCGTGGAGGAGTTCTCCACCGCCGCAGCAACCAGCGCGGCATGAGCAGCATCGATGTCCTCTGCGGCCCAGCCAGCTGCCGCGCTGCTTCTGGCACCTTCCGGGGGGTCCAGATTTGGATCACAATCAGGATCAGGGTCAAGATTGAAGTCATTGTGCACGCTGGCGGCAACGACGAGTGCGGTCTGCACACACCATCCCACATCAATCCAGCGCCTGTGAGGGTTCAAAGCAGGACTTCATTCGCCGTACTGACGTACTAGCAGTGAACATCAATGCATGGTGAAATGGTGATGCATGCGCTGCATTGCTGGCTGCATGGTGTCGATGTAGAGCTTGGATCACAATCACGAAGTAGGCCGGCTGGGATGGTGTGTACGTGCATACGTGCACGCATGCATGTGGATTTCCGCTGCCTACACGCCATTGCCAGCGCAAAGCAATCGGGGTGTGCCAGAGGGGAGGGCAGGGAGCCTGAACTATGGAACAGGGAACAAGCCTTTCTGCGTCGTCTGTGGCGTCTGCTTGTTCGCTCCCCGGTGTCCTCCACCGCGGATGCTGCATCCCCTGGAGTGGATGTGGTGTGCATGGTGACACCATTTCCATTTCCCGTTGTTGCTCTTGCCGTCTGTGGTGCTTTTGACATGTTGGCATTGGTTGCATTCACGCAGTGGCTGCCCGAAGGGCATGCGTATTGTGCACAGGCCCTCATGGAACGCGCACAGCAGGGTGTGTTGCGACGGCCACCCCCAGGCTGTTGGGCAAGGACGGCACCGCATCTTGTGGCCCGCGCGGCAAATGTTTGCATATGCATGATCTCTCCCTGCAGGCATTTGGATGATTCTGCCGGCTGATGTTGTACGGTGATGCTGCTGGCTGATTGTCTAGGGCATCACTGGGGTGCAGGCTCATGTGCATGGAAGCACACATGCATGCACGTATGCCCAACACAACGCTCGCAAAGCACGCCTCCCCAGGGTGACAACCTGCTGGCATGCTGGTGTGCACTGGCACACACGCCCGACCCTCAGGGCGACAATCTACTGGCATGAAGTGGAACGTTATATCATATCCCCCATCTCTCTGGGGCTGCTGCAGCTGGTGCGGGCTCCGAAACCACTCCTGCAATTCAGCTGCCAGCTCCTCCAGCTCCTCTGGTTCTACAGGCCGTGAGGTGTCGACCTGCTGCGGCAGCACTGGCTCGCCCGCAGCTGAAAACCGCACTGTTTATGCCTCCGGCCTCCTTGACTGTGCGTGCGTAGTGCCTTGTTTATATATGCCTTGACGGAATGGTGCAGTGTCGCTACTTGTTACGGATGGGGGCACGGTGAAGTGCGGTGCACCACTGACCTGCCACCATGCCTGTCGTCCCAGGACCCATATGATGTATCCATTCGGGTGATTCAACATCCTCGGCATCGCATCAGCGGCACCAGCATGCTCACTACCAAACTTGCCACATTGGCATGCTGTGCTTCGCCAAGCCGCAGGAATTTTGAACGTCACAGGATGCCACAAGGTGCTTGCCTAGTGTCTGTTATGCTTGCATGCATGTGCATGGTGTGCACAGTGCACAGTGGTACTCGTGCCAGTTTAACTCCCCGCCCACACACACACGGCATGCACAGTATACAGCATATTGCGTGCACACACACACGCTGTTCTCTCCGCGGCAGCCGCCCGCTCAGCCCAGGCATCTCGCCACCCTCAGGTGCAGTTCCCATTATCACACATAACATAAGTACACTCCACAGCCCCACGGAAAGCGTGCTGCATGGCCCCATGGGAAGTAACACACACACTCACACTCACACACACACGCGCACGCGCACACGCACACGCACACGCACACCATTCCTGCCCGCAGGTTTACGCACAGCCCTAGGCGGCCACACAGCTGGCATTTCTGACAACGACTCTGCAGCTGCGGTCACCCGCTGCATTATGTGCACGCAGCCAGCAGGCCAAGGACAGCCTGCCGCCTGCGGCAACTCTCCTGCAATGGCAGTGGGCATACTCGGGGCACGTCGCGCACCGGATGCAACAGCACCTTGACCGCCTTCCAAACATGCGCCTTGCTTCGGACAGGCCACTGACGCGCCATGCAGCTTGCGACATCTGAGAATCCACGTTTGCAACCTGCTTACCCTGTGACATTGTGATCAAGGGTGTTATGTGTTTGCAAGCATTGCATGCTGCCAGTCCGTCGTTCCCAACCTTTGCTGGATGTCGCGACTTTTCATCGGGCATATCAGTGCGGGTTATGCCGCCCTTGTTGAACCACCCACAAGTGGCCCCTCAGTGCCCTGACATCCTCGCCACGACATGCGTTTGAATGTACAGCTGCCCTGCTTGGTTGGCGTGTACATGCGTACACCCTTTGTACACCAGTTTGCTGCAAGCGGTGGAGCAACACGCGCTGACAGGTCACTTGCGTGCATATTCATAAGCGTGCCTTATGGTCGACTTGCACGACCTGCACAGACTGCGTCGGGTTCGCATGTCCTGTTGTATGTAACTTTGATGCATCGTCGCTGAAGCTGACCCGCTCAACATGGTGCTTCCTTGCGTGCATGGTTCCAAGTTGATGTGACTTGCTTGCGTGTTGTGGGCTACCATAATCGCAAAGCGCAGCACACGAGTTGTGCCTAAAGCATACTGAAGGGTTGTTTCACGAGCTGGCTGCGGTTATTCCGACGTTGCCTTGCCAGCTGAAAGGAGTGTTGTGTGTGAAACCACGAGCCCAGACTGGGTGTGCAGGGTATCTAGGTCACTTTATGCAAGGCCTGACACTCAGGCTCTGCAGTCGTGCACGGCAAGGTCATCGTGATGCGCAATCCCTGTGTGGAATCAGACACTTCATGCACAATTTCACTCAGCTAGAAGCATAACATTGACAAGCACTGCATGTCACAGGGACACGGCAGCAAGCCAACAGCGAGGTATGACCAGGTGCACGTATCAATTGTTAGCGTTCGCAAGGGTGATTACCTCGGCGCGGGTGAACAACCTCTCGGAGCGACCAGCATTCCTACCGTTGCAAGCTCTCATCTGCATGCTTGGTTCTTGTCTGGGTTCGTCTGCATGGTTTAAAGCTTGATGTTTGAGTGGGTTGGGGTGCGGCTGCTGGCGTATTCCTTGCCTACCTCTAACTTGCTGCAGGATGGCCAAGGAGCCTATGAGACGACAAATCCAGGGGCATCACGATATGCGACGGCAAGCTTTGGTCCTCGCATGACTCCTGTCGCAATCGTGGAGAAATTTGTACCGCAGGTTGGACCTCTGTTTATGGCCAGCCCCGACCCCAAGCCCCTCATCTTGTGGCTGGGCACAGATTCAGTGTTATCAACGCTTTACCATTGGGTACGCCCCTTTCATCAACACGTATCTTCCACTTCTCAACGCCAAGCCTACCGAGCGAGCTGCCTTGCACGGCACCCGTCGCACAGTCAACTAGTTCATTTCAAACCTCTTTGCTCAGACTTCGTGTTTGTTTTTTGTTGTACCGTCAACCTGTACAGCTGGCCCTGATTGCTTGGTCAACGTCTGGACACCACGGGACCTGCGTTGCTTGACCAAGAAGGTGAGCCACTTGCGTTTGGCTGAACGTGGCTCTTGCGTGGACGAGGATATGTCATCGCACCTGTGACCTCCTTCCTGGTTGGTCTAAGGGTTTATTAGTTTACTTCCTGGCTGGTGCGCATGGCAAAGCGGGTGTCAAGGCTCTACTTGGGTTCCATGTGAGGGCAGCTAACCTTCCGCGTTTTGGTGCAAGCCTTTCCAGATTTTTGGTGTGCGGCAAGGCCCCCCCCAGCTGCACCTGAGCCTCTTGGCCTTTTCTGTGTGGAAGTCCAGCAGCCCCTCAAGCTTCTGCGTTTAACCACAAACCACCGCGGGCTATCTCTCCTATGAGTTCGGGTTGCTAAGCAGTGAGCTAGTCGTGCCAGAACGTGTAATACGCGGACAGGAGTCTTTTAGCTCGGGCCAGGAGCTTTCTACCTTTCTATCGTTACTGCTCAGGGCAATTCGGTCCGCCCGAAGCCGGGCTCTTTCGCGCTGGTTTATGCTGTTCGCATGGTCCAGTTTGGCCCTGCAGGCGTGTTGTAGACCTCTCGCCGTTTAGGTTGCCTGCTGCCCAGGCAAGCCACCTTGAACACAAGCAAAACCTGGTGGCGCTCGAGGAGGGCTTGGCCTTTTGCACAAACACATTGGCAGTCCAGCCATTATGCCAAACAGCAGCTTAGGCGAAAGGCAGCATCGAATGCCTGGGCTGCATGGAGTGTGCCGTTAACTTTTTGTGCTTGCGTGAAAAGCCCCTTGACGCCTGTCAGCTTGCGACACCTTCTTCAGACCTGTATAAGGTTTCAGGCTGGTATGTGTATGCCTTGGATGTCCTGGGCGTTGACAGCCGCACGTGCACTTGCACGCAAGGCAAAGGAGCACACCGGAAGCACACCGAAGGGTGCGGTCTCCAAGCGCACCCTATTCGCGCTATCAGGAACTTTGCTGAAGGCATTTTGTCGCCATACGCAGCAACCATAGGAAACAACAAAGCACATGCTCAGCTGCAATCAAAGTGTGGACAGGCCTGAGCGACGGTCGTGCACTGTTAGAACCCATAGCCTACAGAGCACGGCGGTCGTGAGTGGCATAGAGGCACTGGCTGCACTGTAATGAAAGTGTTTTCAATGTACAAGCACCCATGCCCTCACTGCATAGATACAGGGTTGGGCTGGTGAAAGTGCCGGCCGTGTACGCCTAGGTATCAGACACACAGTGTGACACGACGGTGGCTTCTTGATGTGTGTCTCTAACTTATATTTCTTCACATCGCCCCTGCTCAGGGTAGCATGTCTTTGGCTTCATCTAATCCAGATGCGCTCGCTGACTGCCCTGACCTGCGTGTCACTCGAAGGTCACTGCTGCTGTGCACGGTTTTTCATCGCAGGACCAGGTATCATGGCTTACCAACTGCAGGATTCAAGGGCGTGTGGCACCTTGGGTAAGCGGAGGCGGGTCCCTGATTCTTCCGCCCGCGACGTGCGTCCGCGGTTGGCCGCCCACCGCTGCGTCCGCCGCTACAAGCGTGCGTGGCGGGCCAACGGTGCCACCTGCCCAGCAGCGGCCCCGCCAGCTTGCATGAGCAGCAGCACAGGCCAAGCGCCTGAGCCAGACCATTCACCTGAGCATGGTGCCGCAAGCTTGAACGCTCCTGCAGCCGATGCCTCGCCGTTTCCTGCACTGCCTTGTGAGCTGCACCAGCTCGTGGCAGTGCACTTGGACGAGGCGGGCGTGAACGCCCTATCCGCAACCTGCAGGTGCGTGGCTCGTGACGCTAAGAACGCATGCCAGTCACTCAAGCGCGCACGCACCCCCTGTTCAGGTGGTGCAAGCATGTGCAAGCATGTGCATGTCCGTCCGTCACGAATTCATAGGGCGATAGTCATGGGCCAATGCTGAAGCCATGTAGGAGGGACTGTCATAATATTGTCACTGCAGCTTTGCCTTATACGCGCCGCACGTTGGGACATGCCAGGTCTCCACCCGCCTATCAGAGCCGCCCCCCCCCCTCAAACCAAGCTGCTTGCATGCATGCTTGGCCTGGGTGCAGGGTTGTGCGTGATGCCACCACGCTTGACGCCTTCTTCACCTCCCAGTGGCTGCTGCGCCACCACAGCGACAACCCTATCCTGGCGGCCGTCCGCATGAACCGCCACAGCAGCAGACCTGGCAAGCAGTACGACGCGGCCTTCATCGCGGCAGTGGTGGCCCACCTACTGCGCGCGGGCGCAGATGTGAACGCCTGCAAGGCACCGCACGCGGGCGCCCGGCGTTCGACAATTTTTGAATACTTTGCGGAGATCGGCATGTTTCCCGAATACCCGTTTCCGCACGCGGGCGACGAGCACCTTACGCCGCTTGCATACGCTGTCATGTTGGACCGCAAGGACCTGGTGCACGCGCTGCTTGCGCTTGGCGCCCAAGCCGGCATGCACGACCAATGGGGCCGCACAGCGCTCGGCGAGGCGTGCGACGAAGAGATGGTGGAGGTGCTACTGCGCAACTTCACTGACCTGCATGCGCGCGGCTACTGCGGCGACACGTTGCTGCACCAGGCAGTCCGCCACAAGACGATGTGGGCGGTGCTGCTGCGCAAGTTGGTGAGCGCGGGTATTGACGTCAGCGCGAAGAACAACGTTGAGAACACACCTCTCCATTTCTGCGCCAGGGTGAACCTGCTGGGCCCAGCACAGCTGCTTGTGGCGCTTGGCGCTGACACGACGGCAACGAATGTTAGAGGCTGCACGGCGTTTCAAATGGCGGCCCGCAGCTTTGATACACCAGGCGACGTATCGCGCTTCCTAGCGAGCATTGAAATGGATCGCTGGGAGCACCTAAGCCAGGATGCGCGTCAGGAGATAACGCAAGCCCTCATCAACCGCAAGTAGGATGCCGAAGTGTACCTGCTCGTGTACACGTCGGCGGTAACAGACGCTAGCACGCCCTTGGTGACCTCACGCCCTAACAGCTATGCTAAGTGATCAGCGCTGCAAAACACAGTACGCTGCTGGCTGCCCAAGCCGCAGCTGGTTGGATCAGGGCAAGGCTTGCCCTCAAGTTGATGGTCACCTGCTGGTGGCACAACCTTTCTGCTGTCCAATGTCGGTCAATACGATGCTCTCGTTTGTGCTTGCAACACATGTAATTGCAACACGTGGACAAACACGCCTCTAGTGTTTTGCTGCTACACTGCTGCTACACAAGCTTTGTCCGGTTGTGATCCACCTTTGCATACCCACTCTCCATGCGTAGCAATAGTGATGTGATGAGTTTGCTGGCGTTCATTGGGCCATACCACCCCAACCTTTCACTTGGTTGGTGCCGCAACGTACCGCGCTTCCTTTTGAATGCATATCAGTGCGGCCTACGCTGCCCTTATTGCACTAATAATTTGAAGCACCCACTCGCCTTGACATCTATGCCATTGCGTGCCTTCAAGTGCACCACTACTGGGCTGACATTGAAAAGTTGTGCCATTTTCTTGCAAGCAGTGAACAGTTGTCCAGGTATCATTGCGTTTTTGCATGCAATATGCACCTCTCTCATGCTGTTTCCACAGTTGCAGCACCAATCCTTCACCTGTTCACTGTTGTTTCATCCTTGTTGTGTAGTTGTGCACCATGCAGCCACCCCGTGCATTTGGTTGTGTCTGTGCAAATTGGTCCGTGCACATTGGTCCATGCACTGCAGCCTGGTCTTCCTTCCATTGCTCCCCAACTCATACCGTTATGCATGCACGTCCGACAAGGCGCCCATGGAATACGTAGCACACGGCATGTGTACGCACGCGCGCCCTTGTACGTGTGTTTGTGTGTTTGTGTGCATCAGTTCAAGCGGGAGCCACCGTCATGATCATGGAGGCCAGTGTTACTGCCACCACCTGAACAGCAGAAAATAAACATGTTGAATCTGAGGTATCGCGTGGGTGTCACACAATTATGTCTTTCTGATGTGGCAGCAGCCTGGGGTGTAGAGTTGCGGGTCAACCGGCGGCGGCCGCCGTCCTGCTGGCCCCCACACCCCTTGCACACGGTGTCCCCTCATGAGCCCGAGCCATACTGGTGCATTCTTGATCCTCCCCTCTTGCTTGCATAAGTACTGCAAACCACTGCGCTCTTGCGTATTTCCTCGCGTTGTCATTGTGCCGTCCCCACACTAGGTGCCAGCAACACACTACATAATCCGTTTGCGCTAGCGCCATGCATTTTGTGAATGGTGAAACCCAAATCAACAAGGCACATGCAATGGCAGATCAAGGTGTCGGAGAAAAGTTATCACCAAACATAGGCATGCATTGACGATTTGACGCATATGAGCATATCGCATCATTGCCGCTTGGGTCACGCTCGCAGTGACTTGTTGCGTTGCGTTATGTTACATCAGGAGCGTGTTGGCCACACAGTCCATGCTCCCAATATACTCCCCCCAGATGGGGACCAGGCAAGCAGGTTCACCAAGCTATGCACATGGTGTAACATACATACATACATGGTGTGCAAGAGGCCCACGAGGGCTAAGTGCAGTGCATCAGCATCAACACCATGCAGGGCCACAAGGGCAGAGTCCAGCATATTGGCGGTGATCTGTCAGTTACCACCAGTCAGGTTTTGTATTGAAACCGCAGTGCAGTGCGGCGTCAAACTCTAGCATCATACCATCACCCATGGGCGCTGTGGCGATTGCGCCGCTCCTGACTTGATGAGCGGCACATTTTATTAGCTCTTGAGTTCGCCGCGCTGACAGCAACCGTGCTGGCACATGTAATAATCGAGTTGCTCGGCAACACCCCTTTGTGCCTGGGCTGTGAACAGCCTACAATTCCAGTCAGCGGCAGCTGAGCTGCCTTGCTTGTCGGCGACTGCCGCTCACCTGCAACCGCCGCAGCCTGAATGAACCAATTCTGGGTCGCGGCGATGCTGGACATGTCCGATTGTTCCTGAGGCGTGAATGTTTGTGTGCCTGCGGGCCTGCTCTGTGGACCTGCCACGCTTGTCCAATCAAGCCTTCAATGTCTCCACTGCTACTGCTGCCCCATCATTATCTATGCACATATGGTGTATGTCACAGCATTTGAGTTGGGGAGGCGTATTGGAGGCAACTGCTGGCGTACGCCTGACCGTGGGGCAAGCGCTGCAAGCAGCGACGCAAGCCACAACAAGGGCAGCGGTTCTCCCAACCCCAAATGCATTGGACTTACTCCTGTCAGCACAGTAGAGCCGTGTGCCAAGCAACCATGATGCCCGTGCAGTACTGGTGGTGTGCATGCATCCTGCATGCATCAGTGCGAATCCAGGGCAGGCGTTCCAATTAAAAGCCTGTTCGGTACCCAAGGCCGATACTGTGGTCCAATACAAAGCGTGTGCAGTGTAGCATGCTGTTAAGTGCTTGCGAAACAAAGATGTTTATAATCGCCTGCCTGCGGAATTGCCTGCGGCAGGCGAGCCGATGGCGACACTCTTAGCAGTGTGAATACCTTGAATACTTGACATTGGTAAGGAATGATTTGATAGAGAAGTGCCGTTTTCGCTTATCACGCCGCGTGCACTGCTCAGCGGAACATGCCAAGCCCCGGCCAGCCTTTTTGCACATCCTTGCGCTGGTGCTCTGTTGTGCACAAACACTGGTGTTACAGCCATCTTGTTTTGGCACTACAGGTCCGGGAAATGCTAACGTGTACGACCAAAGGTTAATTCAATTGCCTGTCGGTGCACAGGGGCATGCAATGCAGGACGGCATCATCATTTACACGACGTGCCCGCGTTGGCTTGAGATTTAAACACCTACCCTTGGTACCACCTGCGCTGGTGCAAAACGAACAGCTGCTATAAGCCCCTGCCACTGACTGCAGATTGCCACGCTCGAGGGACGTTTGGAGGCCTTTGCTCAGCATTATTGGCGGGAACTCAGGCTGGTAGAATACCAGACCAGCAAAGGTGGGTGTGAGCGTAGTCGCCTCCAGCAAGCGAGTGCTGTAATTTGCTCACAACCTGCCAAAGGTTCAACGGGACTTGAGCAGCGTGCGCGTCTGGCCTGATCCTTGGTGCATTTGTGTGTGTTCATGTCCCGAACTTCGCGCACATATCGCCATAACTCCTGACTGTGCTGGGTTGAAACGCGAGAGTAACACTCTAGCTGCGTCTGCGCTGACACCGTGTGCTGGCACCGTGTGCCGCGCTCACGCAGGGCCCATCCTCACATTCTCCAGGACCAGTGACCACCACCATCCTCCTCAGTTGTGTGCCCCCAATGGCGCAGCAACAGCACCTACCAGTCATGCTGCTTCAAGGTGCCAAAATGGGGTCTCTTGACTTGAAGCTCGCAACAACCGCGCCTATCTACGCCGTTATTGGGGCCCAGGTGGCCCACAACCAGTCAGGCGTCGTCTCTGTACACTGTGTACTCAGCACAGCAGCTCGCAGCATCCCTCTGAAGAGGGTCCAGCTTGTTTGTGAGCAAGGGTGGTGTGACACATCAGAAGTGAAGCTGGAAGGCCTGAACGCAGCCTGCGCGACGCTCATCAGCGCGGTCATCGACAAGGACAGCAGGTTTCGCGTCCTGCTGGACGGCACTCGGTTTGTGGTCGAGGTATCACAGTGCAAGACTGGGGATAACGTGTCCCACCAAGGTGAGACACGGAAAATACTTGGTTGCACTGTCCAGCAGCTCGATGCCGCAGGGCCCCTTGCCTGCCATGTGTTGTCCTGGTGTGAAGGGCGGGGCGCACAGCTGTACATGGCACGTCAGTCTTGTCAAAGGCACTTGGGTCAAGCAGCAGACCCCCCATTGTTGTGTCATGGTCATGAACGCGCCTGGATGGCTGCCAGTCTCAGTGCATACGCACACACGCAAGCCGCTGCTGTCGTTGATGCACCTTTGCTGTTTCGTGTCCTGAAGGGGGCTTCCCCCCAATACACAACCACAGTGGATTGATGTGTTATGGATGTGGTCTGGCATTGGTGATCCTGCAGAGGCTCAGCCCAGTGGAACTGGCACTGAGGACGGCGCGGGCCCTTCTTCGTTGCACACCTCGGCAGCAGCAGCTATGGCAGCAACAGCGGCACAGGCGTCGCTGCCTGTTAGGCTGCTTGGGAGCAGTCCTGGCGTCAGTCCCACAGCCGCCAGCAGACTTGCTCCAGGAGCAGCTGGCGGTCGCGTTGCTAGTACTGTCGCGCAGCGCATCGAGGAGGCAGCTGGAGACAACCAGCATTCCCCCCCTGGTCAGCCTGCTGAAGTTACAACAACGCTGGAGGAGGGCGCCGGCGGCATTGCAGCTGCTCACGACTTGCAGGAGGCTGCAGCGGCTGCCGGTGAGCTTACAGAATGGGTATCACATGGGCAGCATGCAAGCAACGAGCATGCACAAGGCGGTCTGACGCAGTCATACGGCACAGCGATTGCATGCTTGCGGTGCACTGCATTTGCTGCAGACGCGCTTGTGGTTGTGCTCAGCATGACTGTGTTAACTTGACTGAATACACTACCTTGCCCTGCCGCAGCACGCGTGGTGATGTGCACGTGGTCTTGCACCGTGTTGTACTGAGCCTGCACCCATTTTGAATGACGCGTACAGCGCTGTGCTGGTCGCACATCAGATGCTTGTACCTAGCAGGACTGTGACCTGACCGCTGCTTGCCTGCTGCATGCCCGTGTCGTGCAGGCGAGGCTGCTGAGGAGGAGGCCGCTGATGCGGCTGCCCGCCGCGCCCGCAGCTGCAACCTGGACGCTTACCACGTGGATGAAGCGACCAATTCGTCCAGGCCACCATGCAGTACCAGGAGCTGGATGACGACAACCCCGCCAAGCTGGAGGCGGAGCGCCGCGTGCATCAGCTGAGTGGTGCGCTGCCCGTTCTTTGCGCCGGCGCAGACTGCTCCGCTGGGGCAAGGGCGTTCGGAATTCTTATGCCGAGCAAGCATGCTGCAAGCGTGGCACAACCAGCGCTGCGGGGATGGCACAGCGGACACCAAGGCCTGCACAACGTGCCAGTGGAGGAGCAGCTTGAAGTGGACCCCATCAGCGTGCAGCAGGCGTTGCCCCTCATCACGACCCTGACCGGCTTAAACCTCGCGGAGGTGCAGCACCGTCTGCGCGCCAGCGTCACACGGCTGCTGCTGCAGGCACGTGGTCTGAACGACGAGGTTGTATTCGGCCATGACCTGCACGTCATGTCTGGCCAGCTTAGGCATGCGGATGCAGACATGGCAGTGTTCGACCTGGTCGCCATATCGTCGGTGACAGTCAAGGAGGCGGGGGCGGACTCGCCGCCCCCCGTCCTCTTCGCCTCGCCGCCGCCACAGGAGCAGGCCGGCAATCGTTACGGCCTCGTGCTGAAGAGTGACGACGAAGCCGATGTTGGCTTCTCGCCAGAGGACTGGCGGCCGCAAGCTCGCGGCGACGATGTCAGCGGCGGCGATGCCAGCGGCGGCGGCGGCGCCACGCCTGAGAGCGTGACCATGGCGTCGCCGCCGGAGTGGAGCGCGGGAGGGGGTTTCATCGACCGCCCCGACTACGGCGACGCTGGCGCTGGCGCTGGCGTTGATGCCACGGGTATGGTGAGCAACCCCAGCGGCAGCGGCTGCGGTGGCGGCCACCATGATGAGGCCATGGACGTGGGCAGCGCAGGCGGTGCGCCGTCTTCAAGCAGGGCTCATCCGCCAAGCCCGCGCTCAAGGGCAGCTGTTAAGCTGCTGGTAGGTTGGCACTGCATCGGCTGCCGTACAGCGCATGTGCCATGTTTATGGTAATCAGCGATACGTTGCATGAGAGCAGGGATCATCCACAACAGAGTGCAACATGAATGCCGGTGTTGTCGTGGTGTGTGGCGACCTAGCATGGCAGCTATGAGGCAGGCATTGTCTCACAGCATGCTTTCTTGCATGCTCTGGCTTGCCCCCGCTGAGTGCTAACGATGGAGGTTTCCGTGCATGAGCAAACCTTCCCGCCCAACAAACCATGCGCATACCTTGAGCACTCTGCAGCGCGCTCGTCATGACGTGTTTGTGCCTGTGTTGCATGTTGTGCGATGCGCGGTCCCCTGTCACCTCAGGAGGTGGGACTCACCGTGCGCGGCGTGCGCGTGGAGGGCCTCTTCGCCATGGGGCCAGCAGAACGTGGTCAGCCTGTGCAAGTCGTGCCTGGAGCCTACAAGCTCCCGCAGGCACCACCGATTTAGGCGCCTGCTTGTTGCACGCTATGCTTGCACCAGGAGTAGACGGCACCAGCCCAAACTCATGGGGCTCTGAGTTGCGACCCGCGACCATACCACCAACCAGCATTTAAGCCCAGCACAACGTCAGGGCCCCATCCTGCACGGTCTTGATGCCAGCCCCGTAGTAGCGCGATGGCATCAAGGATGAGGAGCATGGCCCGGTTGCGCTGGATTTGATACTGGGTCGGTAGTGTGGTCGCTTGGCCCTACTGGGGCTCTGCCTTTGGTGCATGTGGGTGTGCGTACACATCCATGTGCATAGCATTGCGCTCGGACTCCGATGGCATCGAGCTTTGATATTGCATATTCAGGTGCTTCGTGTTGCCTGGTTGCATGATGTACCAGGCAACACGACGCATCGCCGGTACATCAGCTTTGATCAGGGCATGGGTGTGTGAGTGTGCGCTTATGAGCGTGTGCGTGTACGCATACGAGCGCGTGCTGCTGCGTACTGTTGTCTAGGCCAGCTCCGGAAAAAAGGCATATTCAGATGTGTCAACGCACTCGCACACCTGCTGGCCTAGACAACAGTACGTAGCCAGTTTCTTCTGTGCCACTGTGCAAATTACTGGCCATTTCCACGGCAGCCATTTGTGGCCTGCTCGCATGCCGGGCGCCACTGCCTTTAGCGCCGCAATGCGCACATTCTTGCGTAAGTACCTGCCGACCATTGGACTGCGTGCCATTCATGCGTTAGACGCCACGCTGTCATATAGCTCTAACGCTCAGCTGAGGTGTTGAGAGGCATGCGAGTGAATCAGAGCGTTGTGTAGGCGCTAATGCTTGCGCATCAACCACGCGTTTTTGACGTACGTTCATCCTGAAACGCTAGTGCATTCAACACGCGTCTTAGCCACAACCGTTGCGGCGGTAAGGTTATCATACCGTACATGCGTATAAACGCAGCAGTCCGCAGAGCGTGGGGTAATAAAGGAAGAGCGCTCTTCCTGCGCTGTCCGCCCCTGGTAGAAGGCTGCGGTTCACCGCATGCCTTCATCTGTGCGTGGTGGTGCAGGGCGCCAAACTTGTGTGTGCCAATGACATGCCACCCTTAAACAGTTAAAAGCAATGTACGTGCATCTTTGATGTATCCCTAATGTTTTTTCTGTATCGGACTGTACCGTATGCTGGCATGCGCTTGCTGTTTCAAGCCGATGCGCTTTTAGGTGAACGCGCAGTGTAGGAATAATCTGGTGATGCTGGCGGACATAGCGTGTGAGGGTGTTGCACGAAGATGCATGCACCCTGCAGCGATAGATCCACACCTTGCTGCAGTGCATGCAGGGCCACGTGCTGCACATACGTGCGTGCGTGCTTACTGCACTGCATGCAGGGTCACGTGTTGCACATGCGCCTAATTGTGCATGTGTGTCAACCGTTGGACTCCGTACACGGAAACATGCGAGCAGGTGGCTGCCATATTGCCAGCCACTGGCGACTGTTTGTCCGCCAATTCACCATGCCTTGCAATGTGCAGCCTGGACCACCCACATCGTTGGCATGCGCCATCTTGGCACAGCGCAGTACTTCTGTAGCGGCTGCCGTAGATGCATGGCGATGATCACGCCGCCGATTATATTGTGCCTTCGTGTTTGCTTCCTTTCGGATACGCCCACAAATAACGGGGGCCCGACGCGCACTAACTCTGCTGCGGTCTGAGTCAGCGTCCCTTTGCCTGCTTGTGTGTGCGACAAGGGCCGACAAACATGCGTTGCTGCCCGAGCAACGGCTGCCAGGCCCCAGGCAGGTTTTTACCTATTGTTGCGCATGCAGCATCCTGCACTTGGCGCAGCTCCGGCAATACGATGAGCAGGTTACAATGCTAAATTGATTGCATTAAACGGATAGCGCGCCGTGTCGTGCGTACCTCAAGGCCCTCTGGCACGCAGGCCGCCTCGCTGTTGTGGCGCCGGCACACCATTACGTGTGGCTTTGCGTTTTTGCAAGTGCGGCGTACAAGGCAAGCATGGTGCGCACCAACGCATTTCTTGCGCTGCCCTTGTGAGCGCTGCCCACTGAGCGCAAACTCAACTTGAGCATGGGTTCAGCGTAAATACCCTGCTTTCCTCGCATGCAGCAGACTCATTTCAGCATCCGTTCATCTGCTCTAGTGTTCCATCTGCGCCTGCATGATGCATGGGTCCCCAGCTACCCCAACATGGTGGACGCCATGCTGTGATGGCGCCAGCCAACATGCTTAGCATGCATGGCCTGCGTTGTGCTGGGTGCCTCCAGTCACCGCCTTCCCGTTGCGAATGGACACAGCCGTTTCAGCACCTGCTAGGTGGAGACTTCCTTCACCTTGCCAGCGCATCCCGCCTGTGCTTGCCGTTGCATGCACGCGCACCCGGCTGACGTTTGGCACGCGTATGATCTGAGATGCGCACAAACACGCATGCGCTTGGTGCCTCACATGTACTGTCTGTGAGTAGTAATGCATGTTACGATGGTTGGCTTGGCTTGGTTGGCTGGTGGTGAGGAGGAGGGCGGAAATGCTGGTGAGGGCAGCTGGGTTTAAGGAGCGAGGATGGGGCTGCACTTAAGACCGTGGCCGTTCAGTACTCAATCAGTACTTCACTTCAGTGGATGAGATCGTACAGCCTACACGTGCAGGTTGCGTGCAGTCCTGATACACAGCATGCACAACAGCCTGCTCATCATACTCAGTACCCAGCAAGAGCAGCCAGCGCAGCGCAGAGAGCACCTGTTGGTGCGTGCCTGCGAACCTGCAGGAGCTCGCGTTGCACGCCTCATACAGCACAGTAGCACACCCTGGCAAACCCAACCCGGGGATCATGCATGCCGGGGGCGATGGCCATCAATGCGAGCGTGCGGTAGCAGCGAGCGACACCGCAGGCTGCTGATGCCTGGCAAGAGTCACTCTGGTGAGTGCGTTACGCATGATTCAAGGCCAGCACTACACGGCCTGCATGTTTGCAATGCAGCTTATTCCTTGCGGAATCCTTGAGGCTACCCATCGCTTTGTGTCAAGTGAAGGGTGGGTATGAGCATGTTAGCTTTAAAGCATGCTGTTGTGCGTGTACTCTCTGCACTGCTGCCTGGTTACTGTGTGCGAGCCAACCAGGAACCGGCAACCACGATGAATGAAACGATTGTTCTCGAGGATGTATGTGGACTCAGGGCACACGGTGCAACACGCTTGAGGTGTTTGTGATGCAACTCAAGCTTTCATAGGAGCCGGCTGGCTTACACAAGCTCAGACCAGCCCAGCCTCACAGCTCGACAAATGCGCGGGACGCGGCACTCACCTGTTGGCACAGTCCTGGCTCAGCATCTTCGACGCACTGAAAGGAACCATGCACCAACCCACATAATACCACCTGCTCACTGGCTTTTGCCACAGGCAGGCGACTAGTTGCATCCCACGTGGCATCCCCTTGCGGTCTCGCAACGCGCCAAAGCATTAGATGAACTTTGCAGCTGCTGCATCCCCTGGTAGCCCGATGCACAATTGGTTCAGCTGATGGGACTATGAAGCTCCAGCGGCCTTTGCAGACCAGTTTGGAGCAAGCGTTCAATCGTTTGGTAACTGGCGGCAGCTGGTCGAAATTCGCTTGCATACGTGCCTCGCCAGGCTGACATTTTTAACCTGCAGCTCAGGGAGTCCTGTGCCTCAATGCATCCCCTGTGCCGTCTGTCTTAGGCTAAGCAGCACTTACGGGGCAATACTGTAACACAGCTGTGAAACGCTCCTGCACTCTGCAGCACTTTGCACAAACAGCCGCCGTTCATGCACGTGCATTGGCAGGATGGGCAAGGCCAAGGGACCTGGTGTGTGGAAAAGCCTTTGGAAAAGTGGACTGTGGAGGTTGCTTCCGTTCCTGTTCTTCTATTCAGTAGGTAAGCAGGCAGGCCTTTCTCGTGCAACACCGCCTCTCACCGGATCGGCTTGGCGCTATACGTGCGGTCTCGTCTGTTGGTAATGCATAACGGTGATCACCACCGACAGAGACCCCAGCTCAGCAGCCTGAAGCACTCTGCCACGTATGTACATCGGTATATGTGCACGCACATACCGATGGCAAACCACGAGCAAACTTGCATCCTGGCATCGCTCGTCAGGGGCGGGCGCAACATAAGGTTTCAAAGCTGCTAGAATTCTAGACAGCATGCCCACACCCTGGAAGTCACCACTGCAATTAGTTTATGTACATGCACGAACTGGCAAGTAAGGCCTACCAAACGCGCCATCTGCGCTTCTGCGAGCGATTGTACGCAGGGTTGGCAGCAATCTTCCCCGTCACGCCGACGCTTGTGACCAACGGCTTTGCTTCAATATCAGCGGGGTATAAGATCGACTGTGAAGTGTTCACCCCAGCCACAGCGCCCAAGGCCTGCAGGGACGCACACTCCACAGCAGTGACATGGAGCAGTTGGACCGCGTTTGTGGAGGGCTGCGTGCTCACGTTCCTGTGCTCGCCCTACTTTGGGCAGCTCAGCGACATATACGGTCGCAAGCCGTTCATCGTGATGGGCCTGTCACTGATGCTGCTGCCAGTCACGTCGCTGCTGCTTTTCGTGCACGACGTCATCCCCATCTACTGGTGCGTCAGCGTACTTCGCTGTCTGTGACTGCACCACAACGCAGGCTGCCTTATCATGCCTTGGCGTGTGTGTGGCGTGTGTGTGCAACACAGCACGGTTCCTTGTGAGCAACTGAGCGTCGGTTACGCTGCTCAGTTCACACCCCTTGGTGTGGCCTCCCTTGCTTACCCAGGAAGGCAGCACACGCAGGTTGACAGCGTACTGCCATGGCTGCGCCATGCTCATAACCCCTCCTGCTGACAAGTTCTCCTGGCAATCCAACCATGGATCACAAATCAGTTTATCACAATACATGTGATCGGTCCTTGCGCCGCGTCGCTTGCATGCATGTGACGTTCGACTGACGACCATGCATGCATTGTTGCTCTTACCAGTTAAGTCAGGCACGAGCGATTGACGTCATGTTGTGCGCGTGTGTGTGTATATGCATGTGGTACACGATGGCGTACATCGGTGGGCGCTGCCGCAGGTACTTCCCAGCCTCCGCGCTGAACGGCCTGGTGTCCTCCTTCAGCATGTGCATGACGTGCGTCGCTGACATCATCCCGCAGCATCACAGGTGCGTCGTGTGTGTGCATGCGCCAATGCATGCTGCTCTGGCGTGCTGGCGCACGTGTGTGTGTGCTGGCAGGACAGCTTCTGCTGCTGATGTTTCGGCAGGGCGCAGCAGGCAACGCGAGATGGAAACACGCATGCATGGGCAGCCCTCCCAGCCATCAGCCCATCAGGCGTTGCACTGCTTGGCAGCTGCAACCCCATGCACCATGCTGCTGGGCCAATCCTGCCAATGTGGTCTGCGTTCCCGCTGCATGAGGGATGGTATGCCAATACGTACGGCATGGCGGCGAGGTGCGGGTAGCTGCTGTACGGTAATGCCTGCGGTCTTGTCGGCCGCCTTGTGGTGTGCAGGGCCACCACCATCGCGCTCATGCAGTCCTTTTTCTCCATCGGCATTGTGGTGGGGCCCATCTTCGGCAAGTTCCTCAGCCCCCCGTGTGCGCTGGTGACGTGCTTCGCCTCCGTGTCGCTGTCGGTGCTGTATGTGCTGGCGGCAGCCAAGGTGGGGATGGATTAATAGGCTGCACATCACTCACCGCATATGGATAGGAGGGCTGACGTGTGGAGGCATAATGGTTGATTCATTGATTGACAAGACATTTGGTGGCTTGGCAGTCTGGTAGGGGGTGGTGCGGCATTCGAATGTGCACTGTGCATGCGTATCGCCGTGTGCTGATCATGCGCATGAGTGCACGAGTGACTGGGGGAGCGGCGGCTGCACTGAGGGGCGTACATGGTGGGATGCGAGGCATTCCACTCCATGCGCGTACATGGTGGGATGCGAGGCATTCCACTCCATGCGCGTACATGGTGGGATGCGAGGCATTCCACTCCATGCGCACTCGAGGCCTTCAACTGGAGCCTGGTTGGGGTTTGTAGGGTCGATGACCACACGGTTTGGATGTGTGAGCTGCATAGGTTGGTGCCGCATGCCTCTGCAGTTGTGCGCTGTGACTCTGTTGACTTGCATGCGTGGTGCTGCCCGCTGTGCTGCGCGCTGGTGCGGGCTTGTCGCTGCAGGAGACGGCACCGCTCAAGCTGCTTCGCCGCCTGAGCAAGGAGCAGGTGCCCTTGCTGTCTCAGCAGCAGCAGCAGCAGCCCGTTGGGAAGACCACCACCATCATCGCAGATTTCGCCATGCCCGAAACCACCCCTGGGACCACCAACCCCCCGGCTGGTCCTGGCGTAGCTGCAGCTGCTGCTGCTGCCGGCCCAGCAGCGTCGGTGGGCAGCAGCCATGGCCGTGAGCTGAGTCGAACCGCCAGTGCCGTCAGCGCCACATCATACCTCTCTCAGCCGCTGATAGACCTCTTGGAGCATCCCTACCACGCCCAGGCGTACACGCAGGATGTGCCGACGGTGTGCTCGTTCTCTGCTAGCGGTGGTGTCGGTCCCGGGGCCGCCGGCGCTGCATACACGCCCCCGGCGCCCGTGCTCTCGCACAGCACGCTGGCAGCGACGACCGCGCCGCCCAGGCCGACGTCTCGTGCCTCCAGCAGTAAGTCGAGCAGTCGACGGCAATCAAATGGTTAAATGATTGATTGACTTGACATCACTTGACCGATCAGGCCATGCATGGATGAGCAGAGCGACCATGACGATGAAAGGCAATCAGGTGTATCATGAGATTCATGAGAGCATGGGATAGCACCAAGGTGCATGTTGGCATGATGCTTCTCCTTGCTTACTGTCGACTGGAAGCCAGGGGCGTGCGCCTACCGATCGACGCCTGCAACACCCACAACGACTGCGGCTAGCGCGGGCCTCTTATGCAAACCGTTTGATGCGACATGTTCATCTGCATGCCAGGCGCACAAGTTCGTGCGCCTGGCATGCAGATGACCATGTGGCCACTTGCATAAGAGGCCCGCGGTAGCTGCAGTTGATGTTGACACAGGAGTGCTAGCACGTGTCCGCAGTAAACCCTTACCGGCTGCATGCCAGCCGATAACCTGCACCTGCTTTGCGCGGGCGTGGTCTGGCGCAGGGGAGATCCACTTTGATGTCAGTACGGCCAGCAGCAGCAGGACTGATGTTGCCTTCATGAACATCACTGGACCGCAACCCTCGGACTCGGACCCACAAGCAGCGCAGGTACCAGCACCTGTCCTTGTGCCATACCCCCGCCAGGCCAACTCAGGCTCCGGCACGCCCCGCCTACGCAGCATGACCTCTGCACCGCCGGCACCATCGGGACCCACAGTACAAGCAGGACAAGCGGTGCCAGCGGCCGGGCTGGCTGCAGCGCATCACGCAGAAGTGGCTTTGAGCCGCCCTGCGCCGGCTGCTGCTTGTACTGATGCTGTACCGCCAGCTCAGGCACAGCGCAGGACGATGGCGGGGGCGATACGCTCAGCGCTGACATCAGCGCTGACGCGATCCGCTTCCGCTGCGCCGGCGCCCGCCGGGCCCGTAGCGCCTAGCTCTACAGCGCCAGCCGGCGCGCCCGGCAGGCATCACACCGTCGTCACCATCCCAGCAGGCGCGGCTGTCGTTGGGACGGCGGGAGGAAATGCGGGTCGCCAAAGCAGCAGCGACGACGGCGGAGGCAGCATGTACAGCGCGTGCAGCGAAGACGAAAGCGGCGTAGAAGAGTCGAGCGAAGACGACGAGGCAGGCAACAAAGCCAGCGCGCTGTACGACGGCATGATGCGGTGCCTCAACGCCATCCCGCCGCACCACCTCGACGGCGCCAACACGGCCGCCGCGGTCGCCAACCACACCGCGGGCTTTCGCCTCTGCAGCGTGCACCCGACCCTGCTGGAGAGCAGCCCGTACGTCACACCGTCGCCGCAGTACGGCAACAGCCTGATGCGGGTGGACTACCAGTACGAGCTGCGGAACTCGGGCCGGGCAGCGACGTGGGACGTGAGCGACGGGGACCGGTTACTGCTCAACGCTGCGCCGCAGTACGGGATGCAGTACAGCCCGCAGTACAAGCCGCGTCATCGTCGCGGGCGGTCGGCGGGTGAGGGCTGCTCCCCGATGCTGGCGCGTTATGCCTGGCATGACATGAGCTGGTGTACGCACGGGCACGTGTCCGAGTTAATACTGTACATGCCAAATGCAAATGTTAGGAACCTATTAGGGAGCAAATGAGAGGCAGGATTGATTGAATTTGTTGACGTCACTTGGCGAATCCGGCCATTCAATGTATATTTGCAAGGCAGGCGTGACGAGAACCGGTACCGTTGTGCCCTTGGGATTGGCGTCATGCGCATGCCTGCAGTGTGCCAATGTGTTCCGTCACGCGCAACGTTCTGCAGGTTCAGGCGCGGGGCGGCTGAGCCGTGCATCCACATCCGAAGCGCTACTTCTGCCTCCCTCCGCACCGCCCACCCGCCCAAGCACCGCCGGCAGCGCCGCCGGCCGCAGCAGGCGCAGCCGGGAGGGCGCGCGCGGCCCCGAAACCATCACTGAGGCCGAGGTGGTTGTGGCCCCCCTGGAGGCCGCCGCCGCTGTGCAAGCCGCCACCATGGACGAAGCGGCGTTGGGCGGCGGGATGCTCAGCGGGTGGACGATCATCGCGTCGAGCCGGTTCTACCGCATGCTGACGATGCTGTGGATGGTGCTGTCGGTGGCGGTGGCGGGGTCTCAGGCCATCATGATGCAGTACCTGCAACTCACACTTGGCTTCAACACGCCAGATCAGGTGCGGCATGGACATTCTCATCGTGCATACCGTAAACAGGGAATTGTCAGGGAATCTGTATGAGGAATCTTGTTAGGATAGGATCAAGGGTTGGGTCGGTCATACACTCATACTAGTCAAGCTTGGTGGCGGTGTGTGTGCTGCAGCTCCAGTCTAGTAGGGTGACAGGCACGGGGTGCAGACGATTGATGGAAACGATGGGACTGAACTACGCTGCTTTGCATGCACCATGTTTTGTTATTGGGGTTCCTGATGTGGAGGAGGCAACCGCATCCTCCGATGGCTGGCTGCCTCCAACAGGCCTCTCCATCTGCGTTGCGTGAGGGCCGTCCTGACAGAGCGGCACTGGGCACTTGCCCCGCAGTGCGCAATCGATGGTGTGTGTAACTCATGTGTTCAAACCCTGCCTGGCTGTTGCTATGCACAACCGGTGTGCGTGACCCCTACACTGCATTCAGGCGGAGCTGCTCTCCCTCATCTCCGCGTTCGGGCTGCTGGTGAAGCTGGTGATGCTGCCGCTGCTGGTGGGGCGCCTGGGCGAGCGGCGCGTGCTGGTGCTGGGGCTGCTGGCGTACGTGGCGGAGGACGTGGCGCTGGCCATGGTGTCCACTAAGTCAGCCGCCATGATCGCGGTCTCGGTGAGCGTGATAATGATAAGTCATAGTTTCCAAGTATGATGAATGAGTTGACGAGACACACCGCTAGCACTGACCTGCACTGTGATGCTGCTGGACTCTGCAGTGGGGTGCAGAGCTGGTTGGGGTGCAGATTGAGCTGTTCGCTCACGGGTGACTGAGCCACGTGACACTCAGGCCCATAACAACATGATTACATGAATGACAACGGAAAAACAGTCAGCGATTTCCGCAAGGATTTCTGCCCCGGGACACCTGCTCAAGGTTGATCGTTGCGAATTTCTGCCACGGTATCGCGCCATGCCACGGGTATTGTGAGTGACATGGCATAGCCATGGGTGCGAGCACATGGTATTTTTTTATGGGGGCGTTTGGTTGCTTTTGAACGGAACTCACGTGCCAGGCCTTACGCAGTGCAAATCACGCGGCTGGGCTGCGTCTGCACGCCTCATGTCGATTTCCCAGCGGCCTGCCCCTCACATACGCAAGCTCGCCTGCATGCATCGCGTGTGCATTATCTGCATGCAGGCGGGCTCCATCTCCTCCCTCACATGGCCCGCGCTGTGGGCGCTGCAGACCAGCTGCGTCGCGCCGCACCAGCAAGGCGCCGTCGCCGGCGCCCTGGACGGCCTGTCCTCCCTCGCGGAAGGCATCGGACCCCTCGCATTCGCCGCCATCTTCTCCATGCTGACCCGATCCGACTCCTGCCTCCCCTACACACCTGGCATCGTATGGTATGTCGCGGCAGGCCTGACGGTGATCTCCGCGCTCGTGGCGATGGGCCTCCCTGCACCGCCGCCGATGCCGCCGCCGCCGCCGATAGTGGCGGCGGTCGCGGCGGCGGCGCGGGAGGGGAAAGCGGTGGGCAAGGAGCGGCGCAGGCGAAGGCCTGCTGGAAGCGCGGCGGGAGCCAACGAGGAAGAGGACTGGGATTACGTTATCTAGGTCGGATCAATCTAACCTGTACCGCAGCGGCCCTCTGAAGCGCTCTGCATGATGCATGTGGCTTTCATGCCTGCTGGGCTTTTACGTATTTCGGATGGCACAACCAGGAATAACCACATTCACACGCCCGGTACACTAGTGCTTGGGTAGTGTGATGATGCCGGATTGCAGACGGATGATGCCACTCGGACGCCACTCCGCTAGAGCTACGTATTACAGCATGCGTTCAGAGCAGGTGGATTACTGGGCGAGGGGGCCGGCGGGGGGGAAGGGTAGCACAGCTGGGCATGCAGCCACGACATGCGCAGCTACGTGCAGCATTGGTGCCTGCAGCTGTTGGTGTGCAGGTATTGGCGTGCAGGCGTGCGAGGAGAAGGCAAATGGCAGCAGGATGGCAGGATTGCACGTGTAGCAGCCAAAGCGTACCACCCCATCAACCTATCACTCAAGTTGACATCTTAAGCTCCATATCACAACCTTCCCAATTCATTTGCCGCCAGTGTGCCACTGATATATTTGGGGAGGCCTGTTGCACCCCCAAGCCGTCTTACCCAGGGCGTTGATGCACACGTTCTGCCGCTTGTTTGCGTGTAGCTATTTGTTGTTGCCATCTAGGCGCCTGCCTGCGTTGTGTGTTACAGAACATGCATTCATGCAACGTTTTGTTGTGGTGTTTTGTTTGGCGGTAGGTGGACTGGGTATGGTGTGGATGGGCGTCGTTGGATTTCAATTTGAGGTGGATCGAGTGGCAACCTGGAGCTGCCATCTTCTTGCATGATCCTATTATTAATTTCGGGACTCATTGACTCATGGTGCAGGTGCAGGTGCAACAGCTACATCGCAACCCAGCATTTCATCATGCCGTGTACGCCAGTTTGCGTCCATACCGGTACAAGTATCGACAGCCTGGAGGCTACCGTATCAAGTGCAGCTCCTTGCTGTGTGGTACACAGCAACCGCATATTCTTCAGTTCACGGTACCGGTATACAGTTTCGCTCAGCTGCACTATGGATTGTTTGCGCCCACGGCAGGGCCCCGTTCGATTATTACGTGTCGCACGGGCGGCCGCTGCTCACGCACGAACTTCACTGTCGCACACCCGAAACATGCTGAAGCCCCGGAGGGCTTCATTGGTCAACGTGTGGGGCCACAATCAGCCGCATGGAGTCCGCCAGAAGCACCGCGTGTGCACATCCGTGCTGGGGCACCATTGTTGATGCATCAAGTGCTGTGTTTGCGCATGTTGATTGCCTGTTGGAGGGGCTGATGCAATGCATCCAACGCTACGGTATCATAGTATGGGCGGCTCATCTGCAGGTCTATTTGTTCAGATAGTTCTGGAGTGTCACATAAAAAAATGCTATATTGCTCTTACGATGCAGCGTGAAGCCCCACAGACTGCTTGCTCAAAGCGTCATGCTCAACTCCTTGCAGCGTGTCAACTGTCAAGGCAATCGATGCCCGCAATTTGCTGTTTGCTGTCCCCTCCACACCTCAGTGCGTGATTGTGTGTGGGAGCTTGAGCTGTGAACGCTCTGGCGTGCTAGCATGGATAGTCGCTGGTGTTCCGACCTGCGACAGGGGCAATCAGCAGTTATGTGCGCCCCATGGTGTGGAGTACATCAGTCATCAGCGTGCCATTTTCTTAGCGTGAGGAGAGCGCTTGGGTGATGGCATGCCAGCTTGCACTCAGGATGGTTGAGAAACCAACCCCTATATATGTGCGTCCAGCTATTGCAGGATCATGGCATGTCCAGCTCCAGGCGAGCAAGGCTCTGATAACGCGGCCGCATGCGCAAGCCATTCCTGCTTGGCCGTGTGGTGTCCGTCTGGACTCTTGACGTTGGCAGGGCTCCTGCGGGTTTTGCACACCGCCTGAGCGACTGACGCATCGCTGTCATGCATGGTGTACACTCGCAATCCGGCCGTACCTTGACCCCCGTTCACACCGAACCTTCTCCTGTGTCGGGGCCTTCAGCACTTGCCATCAACAGAAAGCTGGCACAGCCCTGCTGGCAGGTGGACAAGGCCCACAACGTGTCTGCCTGGCATGGTAGTACACATGATGCATCACAACGATATCGTGCAATCCAGCATAGCGGGCACCTGTGACCCTGTCGCTTCCAAACGTTCTCCAACCCCGGCTCAACTGTCTACCCAACTTCGTTCATCAGCCTGAACTCTCCTGCGGGCTGGTCCCCATACATCCTGGGGGAGGGAAGCTGGCCCGTCCAGGGCCAACTGCCTCTGTCGATACAACACACAGCACTTGACGTAACATGGAATGCCATCTGTCTCAGGGCCATCACTATGCATCATCCAGTCATCCGTCGCCTCAGCCCATCAGTCCTTCTTGGCCAGCAGATGGTCCATTGTGTAGCGCCCGGCGCCAAGGCACTGCAGCAGCACCGCACCGCCCGCGATGGCCACGCCGGTGGAGAAGTGCAGCCGCACGTGCGCCCTGCATGGTGACCGCAGTAGCGGCAGAACCCGCGGCAGCAGCGGGGCGGAGATGGCACACGCGTGGTGGAATGTACCGCGGGCCACAGAAGGGTGATATGTTTATATGCATGCAGCAGCTGCTTACCCCCACGTACTTGCCTTCACACACCCCTCCCCCTCAACCTCCCCGCGCACGCATAGCATGAGTAATGTGCCACGAGTCCCAAGACCTGGGCGAAATTGGAACTGCTCATCAGCTACCAGGTCATGCTGCTCGCACCAGTCCGACAGACGCTGCCTCAACACATGTATGTATGAAGACGCGGTGTGAGACATCTGTAACCACAATAGGCCTGCATGCAGTACGCAGCATGGAAGTGAACAGGGATGCAAGGGTGCAGCATTGGATAGGGTGGCAAGCTGACAAAGGGAGAACGAGAGGAACGCATAGTGCACCCATGCATATCGCATTCAGACAGAACCCCCACCCCACTCAGCACAGTCTGCCACAGGCTACCGGACCCGGGCAGACACCATCTAAGAAGACCAGCAGACGCAAGGCAACACGAGATAAGACCAAAGCCCAGGTTTACAACAGTACAGTGCAGGTGCAGCTGTATTCCATAGCCATAGCCAAGCCATACTTAACCAGGGCTGAAGCTGGGGGCTGAAGCTGCGTAGAATGTGCGTAGAGCGTCAGCTGACATGTCGCCCCGGGGCCACCAAGGGTGGATAGGATAGGAGAAGGATGTCCATCGGCGTGCATGAAACACGGTAACTTGAGCATGGCGGCGCACATACCGTCGGGGCCTGGGGACGTATCTGTGCGACGGGATGTCAGTGCAGCAAGCACCTCGTCACAGCATGCATGGCGGGCGTATTAAATGTATTGCAATGCCGGACGCTCATGCGAATGTGTGAGCGTGTGCAAGCACTGTAGGCTCACAAACATCTGTCACTGGGGTAAGCGGGTGTGGGCGGGTGTGACGGCAGAGGCACTGAAGGCAGGCTGGTCAAAAGAGGGCCCCTTGGGGCAGGGTGTAAGAGGGAGGGAGGGCTTGCTGAGGACAGGCTCACAGGCCGCTTGCATCACAGGAATATTTTGCTGCGACTGCGAGCGCAACTGCTGCCTGCAAGCGCTTTCCGCTTGCGTTTTGTGCTCTTCGGACAATCTTCGGACGTCTCATAGCTATGCCCTTGAATTTTCCAGAACTGAGCTCACGAGCGACTCAAGAACTTTCCAGAACTGGGGTCTCCAGCAGACTGCACCCAGGACTTTGCATCCAGTCTCTCCTGTGCTTCAGCTTTCGCTCGCCTGGCTCTCAATAGTGCGGCCAGCTCCACGTCAACTTGCCATTGAATGTCTGAACTCCTTTCAGGTTGGGGGCTAGCTGGCCAGTCACGGTGCCTGCTGAGCCTAAGTAGCCTACGGGCCTAAGGGCTGCGGAGAAGGTCTATGCCTATGGCCATGCCCTGCAGGTCTGCACCCTTCAGGTCTGGACCTGGGTCTGGACCGCGCGAGATGAACTACACGAGGGTTGCTCTCGCAATAATGCTGTCGGCGCGGCTCTCGTCGCGGTCTCCGCGCGATTATTGCGAGCGCAGGTTTCAGTCGCTCGTCCACGGATTTTCGGTGGGTTGTAATGGAGCCAATCAATCTTCGGCTTCAAGGAATTTCAGGTATATTATTTTCCTGGACTCCATTCATAGGGTACGCATTTTCTGGACTCCATTCCAAGAGTGCGCTCTCTTTGACTACGCTTCGTAATTCTGAGCGAGTGACTCTAGGGAACATTGTGCAGGAGTCCCGAGAGTTACTGAGCGGACGAGGATGCGGTGTCTTGGTAAGTACTACAGCAAGCAGGGGGCAAAGCTTGCTGAGATTCCGTGGTCACACCGTGTAAATGCGGTGTCCATTATGCACGATCACAGTCGTGAGGCCAGTGTGTATCACCGGCAAGGAACTGAGAGCTCGACGTGAAGCCGCGAACAGCGCATGTAAGCAGGCCCAGACCGACGCCCCGCAGGCTCCACGCAACCGATACCGCGTCAAAGGTGGCACGGTAAGCTCATTTGCTGGTGCTCCAAGGGGCGCAACCTGTGTCAGTGCTGCGACCGAATCTTTGGTTTTCCCTTTGCGTGGTGCAGGTCATTTTCAAGGACGGCATCCCTCCTCCGGCACGTGCGGATGGGCGCAAATTCTGGGCAGATGATGTAGTTGAGGAAGCACGTTGTCGTGAACGTTCAGGTATGCCACAACAATGCAAATTGCATGTGAACTGACGTGACTTGTTGCCTCCTTTGTGGAAGCTTGTTGCTCTTAAGTTGCCAAGCCGCATGGCCACATCAAAGCCTGGTATGCTGCTGCTGCCTGGATCCCTCCTACCACTATCTGGTGTGGCAGGAAAACCTCACGCAAGGTCTACAGGCTTGATGGCTGTATGCACTGAAACAGCAGGAAGCTTTGACAATGTTGAACGCGCCTGACGTGTGTCTCGTCTTGCATCAAATTATGCAGAGGAGTACAGCAGAGGAATTGCAATGTGTGAGACCAGCGGCGACTGGCTTCGGTGCTTTGAATTGTATGTGGAGGCGAACATCCTGCAGCTGCCTCTATCATCTGCCACACTGCAAATGGTTATCCGGACACTTGCTCGAGGTACGCCCTCGAACCTAACCCTGCTGTTTCAGGCCAACTGCGCTGAAGCCTGGCTGATGCGGCAAGCCTGCCTGTGTGCACAGGGGGGCTATGGGAGCGCGCCTTGGACGTGTACAACAAGCTGCAGCAGCAGAGTTCTCCTGAGCCAGCGGCGTCAACCACGCTAAACACGCTGGTCGCCGCCTTGGCTAAGGCTGGCCAAGCGGTCACAGCTGACCAATTGCTTGACCAGGTCTGCAAAGCAACGTGCATAGACGCCTCTACTTCAAGGGCAAGAGTTGCAGTAGGCAGCCGGTCTAACGCTGATAGTGACTGCAAAACTGGGTGCTGCTTGCATCGAACAGGGCAACGGTGCGGGTGCTGGCACGAGAGGGGCACCCCAAACATGCGATGAAGCCGCTGGAAACACTGGCCAGACAGCATGAGATGCGTGTATCCTCCGATGCGGTGAGTGCGGGCTGGGAACCTGTCGTTGGTGTGCAACATCGGCGCATTATTGCATCATTGGCTGCAATTGAGTGCTGGAGTGCATGTCCGCGACATGCATGACGTGTGCATAGCCGCGGCAATGCACGCCTACAGCAGACCTCTGTGCCTGCCTGATGGTGATTAACGTCCAACCAACCTTGGTGCGACTTGTGTCATTCGTGGGGTGCACGCAGTGGTTGCAAGGTTAGCATGACCCCTCCCTGCGCAAGCGGCCTGCATCATCAACGCCACTAACCATGTTTTCATGTGATGCCTTTATGCGTTACAGCGGTTGCCTTTGCCTCAGCCCCGCCCTGTGCCGTAGCACCTCACGCTGGCTGCACTGTGCATGGTTCTCACCATGTCGCGTTTGCCTCTGTGCCCCCTCACCCCGTGTGTCGTCACAGCTTGGCGCGGTAGCGATCGCGTTGCTGAAGGCCAAATACACAGACATGGCCAACGCTGTGCTTCAGCGCGTTGATTTTCTGTGAGGATTGTGCTTTCTAATGTGTTGCGGGCGGGGCACGGTCCTGGTCGCCCGCAACTGGAACCAACCCAGAAAAGTGGAAGGCAAGTCAGCAGGAACAGAGCGCGCATTACTCCGTGAGCAGCGACATCAGGATGGATGTTAAGCTGGAAGCAATCCTCGGCCGCAATCCGGGGGGCATACGCAGATAAACAGCCGCAAGGCAATATGTTAACTGGTTGCGTTTGATTGTTGCGTTTGACTGGGTGATGCATGGTACAACGTGGCTGGTGGGCGCGCATTGCCCGCATGCGCCTGGCTGGCACCTGAGCATAGCGCATAGCTGTCATCGTATCCAGGCATCGCTTGCCAGGTCCATAGCAGTTGTCCGAACCCATTTGTATGATACTGTATAGCCTTGAGCGTAGCGTCAGCCTTGAACCAAGTCAGCCTTGAACCAAGTCAGCCGCCATGATCGCGGTCTCGGTGAGCGCGATAATGCTGAATTGATCAGTGGGATGAATGAGTGAATAACATGCACCGGTAGCACGGCCCCTCACTGTCATACTGCACTACGCTGGAGGTGCTAGGGTGCAGAGCTGGTGGGCCACAAGTAATGAAATAAGCCATGTATGTATGTGTGGCTCGGGCTCTAAACAACACGAGTGACAAGGGGCAAGCAGTCTGCCTGGACACGTGCCCAAGGCTTAATCATGGTGTAGGTGCAAGGGTGTGGGTAGTGTGGGGCCAAAAAGGGTCTGCCACACGGGTGTTGGTGAGGACATGGCATAGCCGTGGGTGCGAGCATGTGGTAGTGTTTCGAGGGCTGTTAGTTTTGTCGGAGGGAGCTCACAGGCATGTCCGTGCCTTGAGCCGCGCAAATCACGCGGCTGGGCTGCGTCTGCACGCCTCATGTCGATTTCTCAGCGGCCTGCCCCTCACATATACAAGCTTGCATGCATACATTGCGTCTGCGTTATCTGCATGCAGGCGGGCTCCATCTCCTCCCTCGCATGGTCCGCGCTGTGGGCGCTGCAGACCAGCTGCGTCGCGCCGCACCAGCAAGGCGCCGTCGCCGGCGCCCTGGACGGCCTGTCCTCCCTCGCGGAAGGCATAGGACCCCTCGCATTCGCCGCCATCTTCTCCATGCTAATGCTATCCGACTCCTGCCTCCCGTACACTCCCGGCATCGTATAGTATGTCTTGGCAGGCCTGACGGTGATCTCCGCGCTCGTGGCGATGGGCCTCCCGGCGCCGCCGCCGATAGTGGCGGCGGTTGCGGCGGCGGCGCGGGAGGGGAAAGCGTTGGGGAAGGAGCGGCGCAGGCGAAGGCCTGCGGGAAGCGCGGCTGGAGCCAACGAGGAAGAGGAATGGGATTACGTTATCTAGGTCGGATCAATCTCATTTGTACTGCAACGGTCCTATGAAGCTCTCTGCATGATGCATGTGGCTTTCATGCCTGCTGCGCTTTTACGTATACAGGGTGGCACAACCAGGAATAACCACAATCACACGCCCGGTACACTAGTGCTTGGGTAGTGTGATGATGCACATGGACGATGCCACTCGGACGCCTCTCCGCTACAGCTACATATTACAGCATGCGTTTAGGGCGGGTGGAGTTGCTGGGTGAGGGGGCCGGCGGGGGGGAAGGGGCAGCGCAGCTGGGCGTGCAGCAACGACATGCACAGCTACGTGCAGCATTGGACATGCAGCTGTTGTGCAGGTATTGGCGTGCAGGCGTGCGTGGTTGAGGGCAAATGGCAGTAGGGTGGCAGGATTGCACGTGTAGCAGCCAAAGCGCACCACCCCATCAACCTATCACTCAAGTCGACATCTTCAGCTCCATGTCACTACCGTGATCAATTCATTTGCCAGTGTGCCGCTGATATATTTAGGCCTGTTCCACCACCAAGCCGGCTCGCCCAGAGCGTTGATGCACACATTATGCCGCTTGTTTGCGTGTAGCTATTTGTTATTGCCATCTAGGTGCCTGCTTGTGTTGTGTGCTACAGATCACACATTCATGCAACGCTTTGTTGTGGTGTTTTGTTTGGCGGTAGGTGGACTGGGTATGGTGTGGATGGGCGTCGTTGGATTTCAATTCGAGCTGGATGAAGTGGGAACCTGGAGCTGCCATCTGCGTGCATGGTCTTGTTGATTTCCGGACTCATTGACTCATGGGGCACGTGCAGGTGCAATAGCTACATCGCAACCCAGCACTTCATCATGCAGTACGCCAGTTTGCATCTATACCAGTACATGTGTTTAGAGGCTGCTAACATGTCTGCAGGCTGTTGGGTACAGCACCTTGCTGTGCGGTACACCGCAAGCACATGTACTTCAGCTCACGGTACCGGTATTCAGTTTCGTCCAGCTGCCCTATGGATTGTTTAGCGCCCACGGCAGGGCCCTGTTCGATTATCATGTCGCACGGGTAGCGGCTGCCGCTTGTTGTGGCGCCCGCTGCCGATGCACCAACTGTGCTGTTGTGTGCTCGGAACATGCTGAAGCCCCCAGAAGGCTTCATTGGTCAACGTGTGGGGCCACAATCAGCCGCATGGAGTCCGCCAGAAGCACCGCGTGTGCACATTCGTGCTGGGCGCCAAAATGTTGATGTATTAACTGCTGTGTGTACGCGTGTGCCTGTTGATTGCCTGTTGGGGGCTGATACAATGCATCCAGCGCTATGGTACCATACTTGGGGCGGCTCATCTGCAGGTCTAATTGTTCTGATAGTTCTGGAGCGTCACATGACAAATGCTATATTGCTCTTGCGATGCAGCGTGACGCCCCACAGACTGCTTGCTCAGCAGGCGGCATGCTCAACTACGTGCAGCAGGTCAGGGCGACCGAACATATCGCCGCAATCTGCTGTTTGGTGTCCTGTCCACACACCTCTGCAGAAGTGCCAGTATGCGTGTGAAGCTTGAGCTTTGAACACTCTTGCATACATGCATGCTTTGGTGGTCGCTGGTATTTCTTAGCCATGCGGTGTTCTTCTGGACTCTGATGCTGCTGGTGCTGCTGCGGATCTACGGAGCGCCGGAGCGACTGAAGTACCGCCGCCATGAGCCGCAATCAGCCTCGCACGCCTTACCTCAACCCTGGTTCATGCTTAACTGTATCTACTTTCCCGCCCGCCCGCCATCAGGGCTTACCAACAGGAATGTAGCACGGCTGGCACAGATTGCTTGCAGGAATGCAGCACCATGCATTGGACAAGGCAAGGCAAACAAGTACACATGAACAAATTGATGCAGCTCAACAATAACAGTCTCGCCGCACCATGCATGCCTGCCGCCGGTGGATCGACAGTCTAGGCAAGTTGGAAACTACCTCGCCCTGTGGGTCAACACCATAGGCAAACTCAACTGTCTAACCATAGGGGTGAAGACGCCTCAGTTGATCACACAGCATGCTATGTCGTTCGTGCGAGTTGGGAGGATGTTGGTGGGGCGAATCAAGCAGAGAGAGCGCGCTGCCAGGCAGCCACAGAGCGTTGCTGTGGATGCCAAGCGCAGCTTGAGCTAGGCGATGAGCCAAGCATGTGGCGGGGTCAGGAAGGACGGGGGTCGCTGAGAGGCCACGCACGCGGGTCGAAAGCATGGCCATGGCTGCGTGGGTGCGGAACCAGGACTCGACCTGGGTAACCTGGGGGCTCCACAGCGCAGTGGGCAAGAGAAGAATGATGCATTTGTTTTGCTGTTAGGTACCAGGGCACTTTGAGAAGGCTTTTGCCTTCAGGGAAGGAGGGGTCCCCCGGGCCCTTACGACGGGTCAATGACGGGTCGCCCGAGGTTTTCGCGGGTGCCCAAGACGCCGGCAAGCAGAGAGAACACACAGGCCAGGCCCAGAACTTGTTTTGCGTATCAGCAAACTTGAAGGCAGGAACCAAGTCCAGGTTGGTGGCAATCCCAAGAAGCACGGGTGCGTCCTGGCGCGATGGCCAGCAGACATGTCGGTTGAGGTTTTCGCGAGCGGGAGGGGCCAAGCAGTGAGAGAGCACTGGTCAGCTCCAGAGCTTGTGTTGCATATCAGGCAACTCTAAGGCAACAACAACAGCCAGGTTGGTGGCGATCCCAGGAAGCACGGGTGCGTCCAGGCGCAATGACCAGACAGGTCGGTGCACTGCGCGCCCGCGCCGCCCGAAAGCAGCAAAAGCTTACAGCAGCGATACCAGGACGGTTCGAGCCGGCTTTGTCTGCCAGGCTCCCGGCAATTGCGGGCTGCCCAAGAGGGCTCTCAGCTGAGACACAAAGCACTTGGCCGTTTGGCCGTGGCGGGCGGGTCGCGCTGGCTGTTTCGCGGGACAAGCAGAATTTGCCCGAAATTGGGGTCCGCATTTCCGCGCATTGCCGAGGTCAAACGAGGCGCCGAAGCGCGGCCTCAGCGCATCAGGGTCGCGACTACGCTACCCGGGCGAAGCGGCAGGGCGAGCGCGCTCAGGGGCGACCAACGGCGCCCGCCGTTGACGCCCGCCGTTATTGTGGCGGACGACCGCCGCCTGTGGCAGGGCGCTCCGGCTGGACCCAGAGCAGCCTTATGGCAGGCGCTGCGC
>BDDA01000180.1:124173-169506 GCA_001662385.1 Chlamydomonas asymmetrica | reverse complement strand
CGAGGGCCGTCGCCGCAAAGCCACTAGCGTGTAGTGTAGAGCTGCAAGTTATCTCCATGGGGATATAGGCCATGTCCTTCATTCAAATGAGCAAGTTGTTCATTCAAATGAGCAAGCATGTGAATAGCTTAGAGTGTGCGTTCTCAGGTACGGTATGTAGCAGTCAGCGGCCGGAATCGGGTGTGGTCCAGGTGCAGCACGCTCCGTGCAAGCGAATGCTTCCAGGTACAAATGCACTAGCATGCACCCTTGATATGTTCCTTGATGCTCGAGGTCGCTATAGTGTGCATGCATGCAGGGTGCATGGCCGCCATGCATGCTCAGGGCATGCATGGACAGGGCATGCATGCTCGAGGCATGCATGCTCGGTGCATGCATGTGTGGGCGGGTGGCAGTGTAGGCAGTAGGGTCCCGGCATGCAGTGGAGGGTCTACGCTGGGCGGCCCCCAAGTGCATGACTGCTGAAGCCCAAGGCCCTAGCGTGAGCGGGTGCGTACAGGTGTGCGCGGTTGCTAGTATGCAGCAGGCGGACTGCCGAGCTGTTGCCATTATACTGCCATGCATGACGCCGGAGGGTCAGGGCCGTGCTGCATATTGTTGTTTGTTTGTTTACACTCGGCCGGCTAGCCAGAGGCCCAAGGCCGCGCTCGAGAGGGTTTCAACGAAGGGCTGCAAATTAGGCGACCAATCATCAAGCGGATGCTGCCAACAAGACAGACCGTGTTTTCCTAGGATTCATTTCTTGGAGCGAGTGACGTCATGTGACACGCACCGGAGCGCGTCTACGGGGCTAGAGCTGTTGCTCCTCGTCAATATGGCCTGTAACGGAGAGGCAAGCCATCAGACAAGCATTCTCAATCAGCATACTTGCCTTCACCTTTGGCACCCAGAATTGCGGAAGCATCTCTAAGCGCCGGAAGGACGTCACCTCTTGCCTCTCTGCAGGCCTGCATTTCGCTCTTCGACCACACACTGTGTTCCCAAGACACTGAGCGTGCACTGCGCCAATCTGTCTGCGAAGTCTGCATGCAGCCATGCATGTGCGTTCCTGCAACCTGTGTATGAGCGAGTGATTGGCACTGGGGCTGATTGATCATCAACCTCGTACCTGCTACCACCAATGCTACCACCCCCACTGTCGCTTCGCCACTTCTGCTGCGTTTGCCTTTCTCGCACACTTGACCCGCTACCACCGCCACCACCAACATCACGCCACCTCCGCTGTCGCCTCACTGCTTCTGCCTCCCCCTCTCACTCCTTGATCCGCTGATCGTGCGTACGCTGCTAGGAGGCGCTTGATTGGCCACTGACGCCTGTTGAAAACCTCGCTGCCACCGCCACCACCGCTGCTTTGTGATGACAGCCCACAAAACCCAGCGGGTAAACCCATGCACAGTCATGTGCTTTAGCCGCCACCCGCACTGGGGCATGGCGGCAGGGTTGCAGCAGTCGGACCGCACTTGGCATGAAGCGCTCTTCATAAGCAGTCACTTCGGTGTGGCCGCCGCCCAAGGTTACGCACCGGTGCATGCCGTGACGTTCACACGCTTGTGGTCTGATGTGTGAGCCAGCTGCAGCTTGCTTTTCCTGCCTGAGTTACCATGCTCTGCACTGCTCGTGGTCCGCCCAAGGCATCACACTAGAGTGATGATTTTGGCTAATTCCAACTGCCCACTCATGTTCAGTTGGCCCCTTCAATTTTCAAGTGCATAAATGCGTGCCTTCTCGGAGTTCAGGCAGCTACAAGCAACACAGGAACAGTCGACCGTGCTCCCACCCTGTCGTGCGCACACACGCACGTGTCAACTGCTGCGTACGCAAGTGCTTGCGAACCATGGCTCGTGGAACCGGCCTGCTGGTGCTGGCCGTGTTGGCCACCCTCTGCGCTGCTGCTCTTGGTGGGTTGTGTCTGGCTTCGTAATGCTGGCTGCTGGCTGTGGTGTTGGGAGTGGGTGCGCCAGTAGCGCCAGGCGTGGTGTGCTCCATGCCATATCTGCGCTTACCACATCCCGTTCCGCCCATGCAACCCAACCACCAGGTGACTACAGCACTGGCCATGGTGGCTTCAACCCTTCCAAAGGCCCTATCATCGTGGGATTGAGCTATACGCTCAAAGGCGCCCACGACAAAAAGACCGGAAACATCGACCCCAAGATTTCTGCAGATTTCGTCAACCTGCGCATCAAGGCAGGTGCTTACGCCAAGAAAATGATTGATGCCGACCCTAAAACCAAGGGTAAGTAACTGCAGTTGGATGTTTCTTGTGACACACGACAAACTGCCATGCTGCCACGTGCGCCATGGCCCGGAAACTTGAATAGCCTTGGAAATGGCATACTCTGCCCCGCTTGGAGATGCTCTGCAAGTATTTCTGTATGTGGCACAACATAACAGCACGTTGAAGTCTGCTGCTTGCAAGCATCGGCTGTTTCTGTGTGCAGTTAGCGTGCACGTCACACTTGTGTCAGCCGTCGTCACGCATATATCGAGGCGAGACAAACAGCTTGGATGCTAACAAATTGGGATCAAACAGATTTCCTCTTCCCTTGGCACCGCCTAAGCGATGCAATTGAATATCCAGCGCATACACAGTTGTGCACTTCCACTTTGAGGTGGCAGTCCTGCTGATGGCCCAACTTGGGGTGTAGCACAGCAATGCATGGGCTCGCCCCGGGGCATTCCCCGGGACCGGGAATGCGTTGCCAAATGCTCCGGGGGTGGTACAGATGGTATTTCAATGGGCGTGTTGACGACGTGCGTGGAGTACGTGCTTGGGTTGCTGGCTTGTACTGATATGCCACCAGTGCCTACACTGCCTGCCTGCATGCATGCCAAACGGAGGTTCGCGTGGGGCCATGCAGAGTGGCTTCCCCGGGGCCATGCAGTTTGCATGTGTGGATATGCGTACGTGCCGGATGTAACTGTGTCCTGCTGCATGCATGCTCCCTACCCTACTGCAGGCCTGGTGCTGTCCTACGTATACTATCCCACTGGGTGAGCCATGAGGGGCGGGCTGGTCTGCACTGCCTGAATACCCTTGCGCCGGATGATGCATGGCGACGGTGGGACGCTTGTCTCCATGCATGGTATATTGTTGTACATGTTGCATTGATCGCATCAAGCGCGCTTCGGCCGCAACGGCCAACGTTCCCTCGATATGGGGAGCAGGTGCTGACAGTGTGGTATGCCAATATTACATGCTTGTGTTGTTCACACTGACAGTGTGGATTGTGGTACGACATGCTTCAATGCTTGTGTTTACACAGGTTCCCTGGGGGCGCCTACGTGAAGACCCCTGGCCTGACCTGGTCAGACGCTGCTGGCTTCCTCGTGTTCAAGGTGTGTATGTGGGTTGGCCCAAGGCGTCGCCACAGCGCAGGGGTTCCCGTGTCGTGTTGATTCATGTATGGCTGTCGTCATGTATTGCTGCATGCTGCACCCGATTTTACACGCATGGGGCGACTTCAGTGGGCTCAATGCTGGATGATCCAATCCCGGCATGTGAACCAGGGACGCTTGCGCATGGTCCTTTGGAAAAGCTGATGGACATCCGGTCCACATCAGCACCTGCATGACGGCGGTGAATGCCGCTGCGCATGGCAGTCACACTTGGGATTGGTTGGTGTGACGGTGGGTGGGCGAAGGGAATGTGCCGTAACTCCCGTAAGAGCCACACTGAAGCTTGCATGTGGTGGGCTAGGAGCCTGCCCTCAACTGCAACAACCCACCTGCATGCTGACACGCATGTGTGCTGTGCGCCCGCCTCACCAACCGGCAAGCGCAAACATGGATTTGTGGGCCATGCATGCATGCTTGCAGAATGCGGACGGCTACGCCGCGTGGAACAAGTACATTGTGAAGGCTCCCGAGTTCGCTGCCAGCAATGTTTACATCGACAGCTCCCAGCGCGCGTACAGCTCATACAACAAGTACCTGAAGGTCTAGCCGCCTAGCTAGCTAGGCAGTGGATTCGCACCGGATTCATTGACGGACCAGTGTGCTTGGTTGCTGAATGCCTGAACGTGTTGTGCATTGCATTAATTCGTATCCCTCATGCCGGGGTGTGCTGAGGTTTGTGGTGCATGTGCCGTTCTTGTTGTGGACTGTCTATGAGTAGTGTCTCATTTTACTACGTTGCCCCATGCCAGTGCCCTTGCCACCACGTCCGCTGTGGATGCCAATTGCTATTTGCCTGAACCATTCCCAGACCAACCATAGCTGAGAGCTAAGTGTGTGCGTGTCGTCACGCTTGCGGATGCTGTGGGGTGACCCCAAGTGCCTCGTTTCAACGTGCTGTCCCCATGCAAGGTTGCTTGTTGCCACGCACGCTGTCCATGCTGACCGCTGCATGTTTTCTTCGCAATTTCTGCATCTGCTCTTGAACCACTTGCAGCAGCTGTGATCGGACTTGTTTGGGCATGTTTGGCTGTCTGCTGTTCTAGCATGCATTCATGTGCTGCTGTAGCTCACCGGCCGACTTCTTTACACCGGCGCACGACACGAATAATTGAATGAGCTAGCCGTTGTCTTGATTTGGATGTTAGGTGCAAGGCTTTGCCGGGCTGGGTGATGTAAACCCTGCAGGCTTGAAGACACTGCGGAAGCAGAACCACAGGGCAGGGCAGGCCTAGTCCCCAGCGACCTGCGAACCCCAGCTGGGATGGACATACATTATACGGAATTACGGACATACCGTATGGTTGCGAGGGCAGTCAGCGCAGCATTGGGTGGCGGGCTCCCACCAGCAAAGCAAAGTGGCGGATGCGCATTTCTTCGCCTGTAAGCCCATCAGTGTGGTGTACCGGTATGTGGCATGCGATGATCGGATTCGGCAACACGTGCAAACAGCAGCTGTGGTGCCCAGGAGCACGCGGGAGGTATGCCGCTGAACTCGTTCTGCCTTCTGATCGCGTTTGTGTCGCCCAGCAGCTTGCCATCTATCCACAGTTCCACACCTGGCCAGCTGCATGAGCCCTGTGCATGCGCGTGCATGCACAGTGCCTGCAACTCTGCATTTGGCCTTACGCATGGCTTGACAGTTTGTGCACAGTGCACTGGGCTAAGAGCTGGGTCGTCATCGTCGTTGGATTGTACCACCTCACTACACCGCACTGCACCTGGCCCCACCCGCCACGCCCATCTGCGGCTATGCATGCAGCATGCATCTCATGCGCTCGTCCTTTGACCTGACGAGGAAAGCTTTGTCAATCAACGCACAGGTGACAAGGCTGGCAAGCACAGTGTTGACGAGCAGGGCGTTTCCCGCTGCAGTCGTGCGCTCCCAAAGTCCTGGCTGGCTGTCACACCTGGCCTGCCGCCGCCGCACCAGGGCAGCACCACAAACACAGGCAGCCAACACAAGCCAGACAGACAAGCAACCGAGGCGACAAACAACATGATGCAGGTCGCAGGATGGCAAGACAGGTCCGGCCACGTGTCTGAGACGCTAGCATTGGCCGCGCCGCACACCTCTGCTGCGCTGGCAAGATCCAATAGCGCCTAACATTTGAACATTTCACATAGGAGGCTCCTCGTTTCCAGCTGCCTGCCCAGGTGTTGTACTTGCATGAGCGCTGCAGGAGCCAGTTTGAAGCAATTAAGATCATCAGAACGATACAGCAGGTGGCCTCTTGAGCCGTAGGCACAGCAGGCACCGTGATGGTTTCGATTTTCAATCATGCTGGCGTTCAGGCATGCAGGTTTGCACAGTCTGATTTGCGTTGCACCGCTTACTTGATTGCATGCATATACAAGGGGGAAGCAATGGGAAATTATGGAAAGCGTCCGGCTATGGCTGCAGATGTTCACGCAACGGAGCTGTCCATGCCGTGGTTTGTGCCACACACACCGCCAGCAGTGTGGTCCAGCAGTGTCGCAACAGCGTGCGCCAGCACAGCAATACGATACAGCACCCATGCAGTGGGACTGCAAAAAGAAGACAAACATGGTTGGGAATGCACAATGCAGCCGTGGAAGCTGGAATGCAACACGCCAACCTTGCGCTGCCCGATCCCGGTACGTCAAGCACACAGGCGCTATGTCTGATACCCAGGCATTCGCGCAGCGGTGCTCATGTGGCCGACACACGCAAACGGCATGCCATGCAACAGCAACAGCAGCATGCGTGTGATTAAACAGGCACTAGAGATCGGGGCAGGTGGGCAGTAGTGGCGTGAGCGGTAGCACAGTGGCCGGTGGCCTATAAAGGCATGCAGGTGCGCGTATGCAACGGGCGCAATACAAAAGGGCCTGATGGGAAACGCATCTGCGAAACATGGGGGGACGCGTTGCGTGACACATCGGGGGACGCGTTTCGTGACACATGGGGGGACGTCGAGGTGGTTGCAAATCGGCTACTCACCCCCAGAGACCAGAGCAAAGCCACACATGGAAATGCAGAGTACTGCAGAAGCGGGTGAGGGTTCAGCCTGTTGTGAGAGCTTCAGCTCCTGACGGTGCAAAGCGCAAGCTGGCAGGTGCTGGCAAATTGGTGTGGTGGTGATGCCATCAGCGCCGGCCCGGCAGCGCTGGCAAGTGGACTGGCAGCAGGTCTCGGCGACAGCTGGCGCACTGTGCTGACACGTGCGCCAGGCGCTCGCGGTCGTATCGCCGGATGCTGGCGTGCTAGCATGCACATGGCGTGATGGGGCACGATGCGCTGCAAACTTGCAAGCTTGGTCATCGCTAGCGCTCATCAGGCACGTTGGTGATCTTCAGCAAGTAGTCCAAAAACAGGTGCTGGAACGCCAGGTTGGTCTCTGACACCAGGACAGGGTAGGTGACAAGGGATAGGTCGTTGTGAGCGTTGACCAGCGCGACAGTCGGGACGTTGTGCGCGTCGGCCTCCTGCACAGCCTCGATACCGTGAGTGAGGTCCAGCACGACCAGCAGCGACAGCTTGCGAGCCCTTTCTGTGACCGAGTTGGGCAGGGGCAGGCGAGCAGTGGCTGTCTCCAGCTCCACGATGTCCTTGATGAGCGCCTTGAGCCTCACGCGCTGCTCCCTGGGCACCTCTCTGCTCTTGGTGCGGAACAACAACCGGTGCTTGTCGAGCGTGTCCAGTCGCGGCTTATCTCTAGCTGTTTGGGGGGCCGTTCGGCAGTGCACATTTTCCATGTGTACGCCGCGTTCGGTCAGTAGGCGCTGATTGGGCTGCTGCCCAGACTTAAACAGCACGCTGTCGGCGTCCGAGCTGGAGAGTATCCCTGGGGTCCAAGGCTTGCAGGAAAACCACACATTGGGGTTCAAGCAGCAGCGCGCTGCTTCGCTTATGAGCGGCTTCATCCGCTCGTTTGAGTTGAGCACATACACGTGGCCGTTCTGCCGTAGAACCTGCTTTATGACGTGTAGCGCGCGAATGGTGGATTCCAGGGCCTTTGAGGGGTCGATGTGCAGGCTGTCGTTATGGCGTATCGCAACGTTGTTCAAGCTGCGGTGCGGTTGTGCTTGGCCCACTTGAGGAATCGGGTGCAAGAGTACCTGCAGCAGCTGCTCCATTCCGGGCCTTTTCAGCAGATCATCTGCCCGCAGGGCCGCAGGCTGTGCTGGTGTAGGCGCGGCTGGCTCAGGGGAGTCAGCGCGTTGGGCGTAAGCCCTCGAAGGCGAGAAACTGCTTGCGGACGTGGCTGTGTCCCAACACCGCCATCCACCTGCACTGCTCGTACCATAGCTTGCCAAGGCCTCAGTGCTTGTGCACGCTCGCCTGCACCGACGGCATCGAAATGAAACACGCACATCAGTCAGATAGGCGACGACAGGGCTTTGGGACAGGCAAGGGCGAAGCACAGTTTAAGAACAAGAACGAACCGAACAAAAGTACCTTGCATCTGGGAGGCAAGCAAGGCTTGCAGCGAAGGTTGCCGTCTGTGTGCCTGCAGCTGCAGCAGCAACCGATGCAATCGATGGGTCGCACGGCAGCAAAGGTGACCCGGTGCAGGGTGCTGGACAAGCACATGGACCTCACCATCGAGGGCTTGCGCTGCTAAGGCTCCTAATCCGCGGCTGAGCACAGCGCTGCCCACACGCTGCATCGTGACCCTCCTGGGGCAAGCGAGCGCCTCCGGGACAGGAGGCACGTAATCGGACTTTCTTATGCAGCCGAGACAGCCAACTCAGGACAGGTTGCAAAGGTTGCATTTGATACCTCTGCTGTTCTACAACTTGAACGATGTGCAATCCTGGCAACGCAGTGTGCTGGTAGCGTGCCCAGGCGATACATGCAGAATGCAGAGCACATCGGAACATGTGGAGAAGCTTTGGGTGATGCGGAGTGCCGGTGCATTGTGAGTGGTTTGCGCACGGCCATGCATGTGGGAGGAGCGAACAGGTGGAGGCGGGTGCACACAGGATGCATACTGATAGGGTGCGGTACTTGGGTGGGCGCAAGCGCGAGAAGCAACGAGCTGCATGTGCAACCTTGGCCGAAGCTCGACTGGTGAAATATTCAGCACCACGTCTCGCCATGCGAAGGGGAGCCCCTCTCGCCAGGTCTGGTCAATAGCACCACCGATACGGTGGTGATGCCGGCTGGAGGTAGGTTCCAGCGTTCCTTGAATGCCCGTCGAGACAGCGCGTGTCTACGCAGGATGTCAGAAAGTCATGCTTGAAATGTGTAGCACTACGCAAGCAACAGCCCAAGTCATCCAGCTCAATCAATGTCCACAGACAAGTGCATAAGCACCGGCGATAAATGGAATAGATCCCTTTATTTGCAGTGCCTGCCTGCATGCTTTTCTGTACACGCCCGGCGTGCACCGAGCACATAGCATGCGTACTCCTTGCGAACAGCAGCAGCGAAAAGAGAAAGCGGCGAAAAGAATGGAAGCGCAAGGGGGGAGCAGTGGGGCGACCCGTGCCTTGTGGGCGCCTGAACATGAAATGAACAACCCACCCTGGGGGTGTCATCCCGATCCTGCCAGGTTCATAGCGACTTGTTGTAAATTGTAATCGGCACGCCAGGCCGGCCGAAACACTGAGAAAAGTAGAAACCTGCGGTGGGCTGGCTAACCAGAGTGGAAAATAATGGGAATAGGGCCTTGCCGGTGCCGGCGGTCAAACGGAGGGGCGGACGGCATGTCTGGAGGGGCGGCGGAGGAGAAAGGGCTGTCATAAATGCTGCCGTGTGTCGTCACGGCTCATGAGCTGAGCCACCGCCTAGGCTCCCTGCAGGCCGCAACGTGCACAGAGCGCCGCCGCAACCTCTACGGCTACCCTAGCACAGCAAGCATCCACGGTAATATGAGATGCATGCGAAATGCATGCACAGGTCCACACCACACACAACTGTCCGTTCGGTAGACCCGTGCATAGGTTGAAGCTACTACTGTGTATGCACGACCTGACAGGCTAACGGGCCCCCACCCCGCAGTGAAATCTTTCTTCAGGTAAGGTGCCTAATGACTACATGGCAATGCGTTCAACTGTTGGTGTTCTTCGCCTATCTAGACGCTAGTTGGCGCCTTCGCGCCACGTTGCTGCATATGTGTGGGTAGGCGCGTGGGTAGCTGGTTGGGTAGGCGGGTCCGTGGCTAGGGGTTGCGGCCGCCGGCCGCCTGCTGGTGTTGTGTACGTGAGTGCGAGCTCCTGCCACCCGACGAAACCGGCACCGCCGCCGCGCCACTGCCGCCGCCGCCCGCTGCTGCTGCTGCTGCCGGTGCTGCTGAGGCGGAGCTTGCTGGGAGCCCTGTGCCTGCGCTTGGCGCCGCTCCGCCTTGCGCGGAGAGCGTGGAGGCCGCGTCCTGCGCCTTGGCCAGCATGCTGCGGATCGTCTGCGCCGACAACACCACACCACGAGCGGCGGTCCGCGGCAGCAGCTTGCGTCAGGACTACCAACGCATGGTACCAAAGGGTATGGCCAATGGCGAAGCACGGTTCTAATCAAGACATTACGGTACGCCCCCCTCCCCTGGCCCCTTCCCCGGCCCATCCCCCCCCTTTACTTTGCACACACCGGTGCTGGTGCTGATGCTGATGCTGGCACTTGTACCGATCAGAACCAGGGCAATGTCTGCATGACTGGGACCACGGATCCTGCTTGTGTCAAAGGGCCAGAGCCCGGCTCTCTGCCTCCTGACCGCTGACGCTGATGCTCACTCTTTTGCACACCTGTTCTTTCCCCTTTCCCCTCTCGCCCTGCTCACTCAGCTCTCACCTGGAGGAACACGACAGGGTCCTCGTTATGCAACCGCTCCAAAAACGCCTCTGCGTGACCGAGCCGCTCCAGATAAGGCAAGTGCACGGGAAGCGGATGCGCAGCAACCGCCTGCTGCTGCTGCTGCTCAGCAGCAGCAGCAGCAGCATTCGCCATCGCCCCATCCTTAGCAGCGTCGTCTTTTGCGTCCGCCGCATCCTTTGATTCGGTTTGTGTGGTGGCGTCCTTGAGAATTGCTGCAGGCGGGGGGTTGGCGGCGGCGGTGGCGGCTGCGGCTGCGGCGCGTGCGCGCGAGCTCCCGGCCTGCAGCTCTTGCATCGCTCGCTCCGACAGCGGCGGCAGCACGCCCGAGAGCAGGCCCAGCCCGGCTGCGTTGATGACCGAGCCCGGGGCCCGCACCGCACGTGCGGGGCTGCTCGTCGCTCGCGGGCCGTGGGCGCCGCCCGCGAGCGCCCCCCGCCCGCCGCTGTCCACCCCCGACCCTTCGCGGTGCAGCACAGGCGCGTGAGCGAGGTGCGTGTGTGCAGCGCCGGCGGCGGGGCCGTGGGGTGGGTCCGCGTGTGGGCCGTGTGCGTTGGCGCCGCTGCTGATGGTTGCGCCTGCTGGTTCGAGCGCGGGGCTGGCAGCTCGGTCCAGGAAGGGCGAAATCAGCGAGGGGAGCGACTTGTAGAGGTTGGAGATGGTGCGGTGCCTGTGTGTGGCGGGCACACGACCATGCAGGATCGTTGTCACTCCGCCAGATCACTGGCAAATCCAATCCTGTGAATTACAATATTGCCGCTTGCTGTACTGCATGACCTGCCTGCAATACCGTATCCCTTGAAGCAGAATCACACTGACCACCGTCACGCTGACGCGGACAGGGCGTGCGTGCGTGCTGCACAGTCGTGTCCCACCACAGTTGAGACAAGCACAGGGACGCGTGCATGGACATGCGCTTGCAAGCAATCCAGCGCTTACACTGATTTGACACCACCATCCCACACGTGTGCAACTTTGAGGGTGTCATTGCAGGTGGCAACAGAGCACCCACCCGGATGCACATAACCCCTTTAGTGAATCATGGAAGCAATCGCATCCGTGCTAACACACCTTGGCTTGCCGGGCACAAAGGCGCCGTCGTTGCCGCTGCCTGATACGGCTTCTCGCGCTGGCGAGTACCGGCCCTCCCCGGGCTCCTGCTTAACGGGCTCCAATACAATCCTGCTGGCAGTCGCTGCCGGGAACGAGGCAGGAGGAAACGCTCCCGCCCCGGCCTCAAGCCGCACTGCGCTTGCAGGATCTTGAGTCTGATCTGGGTCAGATCGGCGCGCGACCTGGGTCGAGATCTGCGCCGTGCTTGCCTTGGCAGTATCTCTCGTGGCGGCATCAGCTCCGGAACCAGCACAATCGGTGGTTTCGGCCACTGCCGCAGCGTCCGCCAGCATATCCAATACGGTCAGCTCGAGATCGTTTGCACCCACGTGGCCATTGAGGGAGATCCGCGGGATGCCGGAGCTGCTGCCGCGGTACAGAACGCCACGCAGCGAGCCCCCGAGAGATCGCCTTGGAGACGCCATCTGCCAGCTAGGAGCGCCGCCGAAGGCGGACGCGCCGCCTGCCACCCTCCTTGCGCCTGCATTCGCCCGCACGCTCCCGCCCATGCCATCCACAACCCTCAGAACCAGCTTCACACGGTCCACAACGCTCAAGCATAGTTGGATCACGTCGTCCGCGCCGGCCGTGTGGAGGTCTGTACTGCAGCTGGGATCTTGATTTTGCGGGCGCACCGTGAGGGAGGCCTGCACGGAGGGCACGAAGTTGAGAGCCACCCGCACGGGCCGCTCGGTCGGCAGAGCAGCTCCGGCAGGTGCACTTCCCAGCCGCCGCAAATACTCCGCCTGCTGCGCCAGCGCCTGGCGCTTTCGCGGCATCCACGGCGCCTCGGCGCTGCCGCGCCGCTGCAGCTGCTGGTGGTGGGCGAGGGAGGCGCCCAACCCTCCGCCGCCGCCGCCACCGCCAGGCGCCCCGAGCTGCAGCTCTTCCCGCCCACGCTTGGCAGGCAGGCCGGAGACCCGTCTCCGCTTCCTCCGGGCCTCATCCTCAATATCGAAATCAACCTCACCGTTGGAGCCGTCATCGACGCCCTCGTCGCCGTCATTGGCCGGCAGGATCGCTCCAACCGCATCCATCATGGATTCGTCGTCGCCGCCGAAATCGCCGCCGGCCATATCCTCATACCCCATCGAGATCTCCTCGTCCTCCAGATCCAGATCCTGCATCTCCTCGTCCTCCGCACCATAGGTGTCGTAGTAATCGTCGAAATCGGGCGCGTAATCGCCGCTGTCGTGCAGGTCGCTCGTCGACGCCGGGCGAGGCAGCCTGCCGGCTCCGGAACCGGCCGGCTTGCTGCCGAAACCACCGAAGTTACCGCCACCGGCGACTGCGTTGCTGGCGAAGCTGCGCGGGGACATGCCAGGCTGCCAGGGGGGCAGCCCGAAGCCGAGCCTTTCGAAGACTTCAGGGCTCTCGCAGCCGAGCGCGCGGGGCGAGAGAAGCACAGGGTCTGCGGGACCGCGAATGAGGCCTGACGCGTCCACGCCTAGCGACGCCGCCTTGGTGAGGGCGGCGGGCAGCATCCAGGCCTGAGATCACGCAGCGGCCGCAAGAACATGGCAGGTGCGTGTTGTCAATAATGCGAGGGCGCTGGCAGACCAGATCAGGCAGCAAAGGTGGCGCCCCGGGATCCCCATTCTCCTACCCAACCAACCACTGGCTGGCCTCATGTGTCAGCCGCAACTCCCACTGGCAGGAAGGATGCAACCTGGATGAATTTGCATGCAACATGCTTGCATTGCGGAGCCCCCGCTTGGCACGACAATGCTGCAGTCATTACTCAATAAGCGCACTGCCAGCAGGGACTGAGCCTACCCCGCGAGGCGTATCGCCATACCGCTATACCGCCGTACCGCTGTACTGCACCGTACCGCACCGTACCTTGAAGTGCGCGGGGTAGGTGCGCAGCATGTAGTGCGCCGCTACCGCCACGTCGCGCAGGTGGTGGCGGCTGGGCGGCGCGTTGAGCGTGGGCTGCCGCGCGCTGGCAAAGCCCAGCGTGATGAGGTCGCGGCAGCGCACCGCCGCCGCCTGGTCGCGCGTCCAGGCCACAGAGAGATACACCTGCACACCCCAGTCCCACCCACAACACCATAATAATGTTGATAATCCCAAGGAATTCCAGTCAGCAGCACCCACAGAATTACATGTCGACAACAGCATTTGCACGGTCCCATGGGAAATTTGCCAATTGCAACGGTTGTCAGTTTCACGTACCAACATGCGCTGATGGCATGCCAGGCCACCGAGTGCCTGGCCGGTGCGCAGGCGCCTGCCACCAATCATCAACTCACGTGTTTCTTCTCGTAGTTGCGGATACTGGTGCGCGCATGGAAGAACGCACCCTCCGCCTGCACGCCCACACAACTGCATACAACACGCGCCATGCACAGCACAAGCGTCAAGCATCAGGCACACACAGGAGGAGATGAATACCGTACTGCCGACCGGGGCGGCGCGCTGGTTAGGTCGGCCAGGTGGTAGCAATCTGCATCAATCGCGGGTCTACCAGCAGAGCAACCACCGTCCCGATGTACATCAGTGCGGAGCTGATGCAATGGATGTAATCCAGCACAGCGGCCGCGACACCTTAAACAGGGTTCAGGATCGATGACATACGCCCTAAACCCGGAACCCGGTTTCCTTGCCTCAGCTTGCCTGACGCACAATGCATGCATGCATGGGGTATCGGGTTGCAGGCTTGCAGCATTGGAAGTGCATGCATGTTTCAGGGCACAACGTGCACCACCCGCCATGCACAGTAAGCAGCCGTAGCGTGAGCGACCATCCTGCTGTGTGGCCCTGTGCTCACCTTGACACGTGGCCCGGCAGCACTTTGATCGACGGTGCCAGGGGCTGGGCAAGCAGCGGTCCGGCGCCCTCAGGCAGGCCGGCGCCACCCTCCAACCCTACACCGCTGGCGTCGCCGCTGGCAGGGTGCAGCCGCCAATGCGGGGAGCCCGGGGACGCAGCCTGCAGGTTGCCCCACCTGCCGCGGCCCCTCCCCCTCCCCCGCCCGCTCCATCGCCCGCCCCACCGCCCGCCGCCGCGGCCGCCGGTGCGGCCGCCGGGCCCAAACACGCGCTGCGGCTGGTCGTTGAGGCCGAGGTCGCCGTTGGCTCCGGAACCCTCTCCGGGACCGAGCCCAGCGACGTTGAGTGATGGGAGGTCCTGTGTGCTACTGGGGTTGGATGGGCCGCGCTTGCGGGCCCGCTGGCGGAAGCTGGCAGCAGCTGCTGCTGCGCCTGCTCCGGAACCGTTCGGTACGTGTGTGATGGCTCCGAGACCATTCATCCCCATGTCAAGCCCACCGGTCGGGATCTGCACGTAGATGACCTTGACCTGAACGCGCTGCTCCACGGTCAGGGTCAACCGCAGCAGTGGTTTCGGGGCCGCACCTGCCGCACTATGCCCATCACAACTGCTCCCTCCGCTGCCGACGCCATGAGCATCCGTTTGCTGGCCATCCACGTCCATCGGCGTGCCAGCCCCACTATCTGTTGCAATGCTGGTAGAGGGTGGCGGCTGGTCGGTGGCGCTACTGATCGGCGTCAACCGCACCACCAGATGGTCATACGTGCGCAGCCGCACGCGTAGCAGCCGAGGAGGCCCGGGGCCCCGGCCCGCCGCCGCCGCGTGCCCTGTTGCGGCGCCTGCAGCTGTAGCGTTGCGGTGGCCCGCCATCGCATCCGCCCGTGAGCCGGCATGGGCAGCCGCGGCGGTGGGCGTGGTTGGCACTGAGGCAGCGCCCGCGCCTGTGCCGCTGCTGCCAACCTGAGCGAGGTATTGCTGCATGGTGGACCGGTTGAGGAAGCACGCTGGGGTCCAATCGTTGGGGTAGCGGTACAGGGGGGGTGGGTCGAAGCTGGCACCTCGTACACCTGTGCACGACGGCAAAGCGACACACAACGCGTCCGGGTTCATGGTGAGCAGTCAGGACAAGCAGGCAGGTAGATGAACCTGCATGACGAATGAACGAGTCATGTGATCGACTCACATCTGCAATTGCAAGTGATCTGTGATTGAGAACTTGAGATGGACATGGAAAGGTGGATGCAGGATTTATGCCAACAAGGTTCATACAGATCCAGATCATGGCCTGAGTAAGTGCGTCCACGACACCGTACATTTCAAAACAATACAACAAGCGATTCGGCGCGGAAGAACCATGGGGAGCCCAGCGTGGCTTGGCCTTGCTCACCTGCCAGCGACGCATTGCGGTGCGCCAGCTGCAGCGGCCGCAGCACCAGCTGAGAGCCGTACTCCCGCACGATGCCCGCGACCGTGGCCATGACCTCCTCGATGGCATAGTGGGAGGGGGGGAAGTTGAAGCGGCCGTTCGGAGCAAAGCCGATCGCCACATGATCCCTCGCGTTAGCTGCGGCCAGCGCGGTCTGCATGGCGAAAGATGCAATAACGCACACAATCAGCGCAGTACAACACCAGCCTGCACGCCTTACGCATAGAACCGGTGTATGGCGAACAGCCGGTGCCGCTGCTCCCTCCACCACAATTTCCCGCCGCGGGGCCTCTGCAAATGGTGAGCACTCTGCATACGGTATCACACTGTATCTGCATGGCTTGAACCGACCAAAACGGCACAGCAGCAGTCAGTGAAGCTCGTGGCATGGCAGCAGGCCGGCACGCATACAGCCCGGGCGCTCAGTCGCTCACCTTGAAATACCCGACGGTCGCCAGGATGGGCTTCCGGCTGGGCTGGTTGGACGGCAGGCACTGCCGCGCCGCGAACAGCCCGGCCAACGAGCCGCTCAGCTGAGGGTACACGCCCACGAACTTCACGGGCGTGCCGCCCGCGCCGCCGCTGCCGCCCGTCGCGCCCCCGATGCTCTCGCTATCCGCTGCCGTAGCCCTGCCACCCGCCGCGTAGGACCCGACCTTCCTCGGAGTGTAATCCTGATCGTCCTCATCCTCGTCCCCCATGCTGTACATCGATCCGCCGTGGTGCATGCCGTCATGGGAGGTGTCGCAGGAACTGGGAATGCTGCCGCCGTCGGCGCCGTCGGGGGCGGCCGTGCCGTCTTCAGTCAGCCGGCGGCGCTTACGAGCGGCGCCATGCAGCGAGTCCTCCCCGGCACCTGCATGTGGGATAGCCGCCGAAACCGATGCCGCCGCCGCCGGCGGTACAAGCGCCGGCGCCTCCCCATCTGGGTCAGGGATCTCGTCCAGCAGCTTCTGGAGGGCTTCCAGGGTCACACTTCCGTCGTCCCGCACGCCCGCCTCCTGCGCGTTGCGCAACGTGTACCGCGTGTACTTGTTGCGCCGCACCCAGTTGTACTGCGCGGCGAAGCCCACCATCGCCTGCACCACGTCCTGCATCGTGTACGTCGCCGCCGGGCGGTTGGTGGGACACTCTTTCCCGTACAACGCCAAGGCGACGCAGTCATGCGCCCGGGCAGCTTCCTCCTGTGTGTCATACTCTCCAATGTTTCGCTGGGACCCCAGTAGGGGGAGGCGGGCGAGGTAGCAGCGGATTCCGATGCCCTCCATGGGGGGCACACCCGTGTACTTGGCTAGATGCCAGTACAGCGGTTTCACGCCGAGGAGCTGGCTTGCTAAGGACCCGTCCCCGGCGCCGCCCGGCTGCCCTGGCGCAGGCGTGATGGCTGCGGAGAAGGCTCTAGGGTCCCTGCAAGATGCCCCATAGGGGTTCCCCATACAATGGATGAGTGCAAATGCTGAAAGGCATTTGGCTGAGTGCACGTTGCCTCGCAGGTCAGCAGCTGGTGGTCGTCACATACAGTGCCGACGTGCAGGGTATGACCCCTAGGTGACAATGCTCGATTGCCAACAAATGGCAAAGTGGGGGATTGCCTTTTGGCCTCCCTGATGGTTCAGAATGTTATCATGGCATTGTTTGTCCTAACAGGTGAGGGTGTGTGGCAGCCAGATGCTTGCTTTCAAAGCACTGTTCGTGCACAATTGCCTGTTAGTGAATTCCGAACTTTCGGCGTGGAGGCAGGACGTGTAACGCATAACGCACTTGTAGAGGATGCGACGTCCCCGGCCCCTGCCGCTCAATGTCGGGGGCCCCATCGTCGTTGCGGCGGCCCCGCCAGCAGCGCCAGGCGCAGCACCCGCAGCAGGCATGCCGCCCGGCCCCGCGCTCCTGCCCCTGCCCCTGCCCCTGCCGCGCCCGCGGCCACGACCGCCAGCGCCAACCGCACCAGCAGCAACGGCGGCGCCATCCCCCACAGGACTGGTTGGGAAGCCAGCCGCCGCAGCAGCAGCGGCGTCACCGGCGTCCCCTGAGGCAGCGGTGGTCAGGGGTGTACCGCCGGGCGTACCGCTGGGGGGGTAGAGGGAGTACCGGCCGTGAATGGGTGGTCGCCTGCACGGCATCACGACATACCATGCCATGGTCACAGGCCTTTTAACTCAGCTCAAATTCAACTCCGATATATCTCATCGTCACAGCCTGTGTGGCCTTGCTTGCTTGCATGCGCGGTATCACCACCCTAGAACGGGACTGTCGGCCTCGGCTATCCGCCGCTCCAACGCTCAAGCGTAAAGCAATGGACTACACCAATCAGGCGTGCAGGAGCGGGCCCCGGTAACGTGTAGCAAACATGCCCCTGAGTGCGGCCGCGCTGTATGCTTGGCAGGGCTGCGTGGACAGGTGCAACCGCGCGGAGCTGCGTGCGGCTAGAACAGCATGATAGACGGCATGCACCCTTCAACCCCCCAAAATGGATAGGATGTGCAGTGCACTCACCCGACGGGTCGCTTCATCGCAGGCGGCGGCAGCGAAGGGTTGTACAGCGCCACGCCTCCCGGCTGGCCCACCTGCTGCTGCTGCTGCTGCTGCAGCGAGGCCTGCTGCTGCAGCGAGCCCTGCTGCTGCAGCTGCTGCTGCTGGTGGTGGTGGTGGTGGTGCTGCTGCTGCCCCGCCGCTCCCCCCGCGTGAGACCCAGCTGCGCCGACTGCGGCCGCCCCCGGCTGGGCTGCACTCGCCGCCGCTGCCGCCCCTCCCGTCGTCGACGGCGTCGCCACGGTGTACCCGGACGGACTCACCATGGTCTGCACAACAGGCCGGTATGCCAACTGTGCGCCACCTGGGTAGAACGCAGATGTGCTCACTGGCGTGTGCTGCTGCTGCTGCTGCTGTGTGCCTGTGGCCGGCGCTGCCGACTGGACCGGCTGTTGCTGTTGTCCAGGGAAGGTTCCTGGCGCACCGGAGAGCGATAGATTCGGAAGGCCAGGCACCACCGGTTGCTGCTGCTGCTGCTGCTGTTGGTTGGGCTGGGGGGCCGCAGCGGCAGCCCCAGCCGCGCCAGGCGCGGCGCCGGCAGCCGCCTGCTGCGCCTGCTGCGCCTGCTGCGCCTGCTGCGCCTGCTGCGCCTGCTGCTGCGCCTGCAGCTGGAGTTGGACCTGGATCGCCTGCATTGCCGCGTGCTGCATGCGGGCCATAATCTCCGGCGTAAACTGCTGCGGGGTCAACTGCCTGCCCGGCGGCCCCCCCGCCATCCCCCCGGACGCCGCCGTCTGCAAACCCAAGCTCTGGGCTGCAGCGGCGCCGCCCGACGGCGCCGCGGATGCGACCGTCGGCGGCGCCGTCGCCGCTGCCGCACCGGGCGCAGCGTGCGCGTCCGCCTGGGCTGCCTGGCCCGCCTGCGCAGCTGCCGCCACCTTCCGGAAGCTGTGGTGGTAGTGCGTGCTGGGGCGGGGCACGCGCTCCAGCAGGCGTTCCACGGCGGGCTCACGGGGTGCGGCGCCGCGGCGCGGCACGCCTAGGCGGCTGGCGTTGGCCTCTGCCTGGGTGATGAGCGTGCGCGTGACCTCCGGGGGAAAGCCCTCTGTGAGCCAGTTGACCTGCTCCATGGGCGCGTATACAGACGTTACACGCCATTTACGCGGATATAGCCATTAGTAATGACTAAGCCGAATAGTGTCAACCAGGGCCTACATCGCAGTGATAAAAACATGCATACCAAGGTGCGGGTTGGTGCCATATTTCCATGTTCATCCCTCAAGTGCAAAGTGAGCTCATGAATCGGTACCATGGAGCAAAGATGCATACAAGAGCAGATGTGACTGGATGTGAGAGACTGCATGCGTACTGCAGTACTGCATGATGGATCTCACCAGGTCCGTTACATCCTCCAGGCGGTACGTGAGCGGCTTGAAGTTCAGCATGAGCCGCGAAGAGGCTGCAAGCGCTACCATGTCACGCACTTTGGCGGCGTCCGCGGCGGTTTCATAGTATCCTAGGTTCTTGATGCCCGTGCCTGGACCACAGGCAGAACACAAACACCCTTTTGTGCTTAGCAGTTAGCTCGTGTTCACTGCTCGCATACATATGGAACGGATTGTTTCAGGCTCGGGCTCCTTGATATGTATAACTCAATCATCAGACCTATTTTTACAGTGATCGTTAGCATTCTGGCCGAAACGGCCACGCTCCTGCTATATGGAGACCGACAGCAAGGCAGTGATGAGCACGCACATGACAGACGATGCCCAGGGTACAAAAACGTACATCAAATGCATCATGCATGCGTGCTCAATGAATGTGTGCCTTGCAATAGGGTCCGGCTGGCAGGGCTGGTCCACGGTTGTGTACGGTTCTTGTAGCATTGCGCATGCAGTGCACAAGGATGGGACGGTGCGGAGCTCACCTCCCGTTCGCGTGGGGAAGTTCTGCTTGGCGACCCACATGCCCCTGTTGTTGCCCTCCGTCTGCTGCTTGATCCCGATATACGTACTGAGCGAGCGCAGCGCACCCTTGTCCCATTGCGAGGGATCTTGGTTTGCAGATCCAGGTCCATCCTCGTCCTCGATCCCAGATCCTGCGGGATCTGCGCCTGCGCCAGCGGCAGAATCTGTGCTGGGCGGTCTCGGCGGGGGCATCTGTGCGTAGCTGGCGTGAGCTACTGAGGGGTACGGAGACAGGGCGGCCGCGGGGGCTGCTGCACCCGAAGCCGCCATTGGCTGCGACTGACTCGGCACGGGCGAGGCCTGCACGTAGTGCGTGCCTGGCGCCGCCGCCTGCGGCGGCTGCATGGTTCCGGAGCTGGATACAGTCCATGTGGATGCTGCCGGCTGCGGCTGCGGCCAAGCTGCACCGCCAGCGGGAACAGGCATTGCAGCTGCCGAGGCGGGAGCAGCGGCGGGCGTGGATGGGCGGCCTGTGATTGGCGGCTGCGGCGGCAGCGGCTGGGGCATCCCCGGCCGCAGCGGCTGCACCGCGGCAGGCGCTGCGCTCGGCACGCCAGCGGCGGCCATGGGGTAAGCCACAGACGCGGAAGGTTGGCTGGTCAGCGGAGTTCCGGCGCCGCCAGCCGCGGCCCTGGCAGGCGCCCCCCCAGGGAGGCCCTGCGGTACAGCCGTGCTAGCACCCCCCTGGGCTGCCTTGGTGGTGGCGTCCTTGATTTGCTGAGCGAGCTCTTCCGCTTGCGCAGACACGCGCATCAATTCGTCCTGTTAACGTGCAACGTGCACATGCATGTGTACAGGGGGCGGCAATTATTCGCGGGGCTGGGGGAAACCAAACGCAAAGTTGTCCTGCTGAATGCATTCGTGTGTATATGTAGGTGGTTATGTAGGTGTGAACAGCACACCGCAAGCAAACAGCCAGGATACAGACACATGCCAAAGCCAGCTGCATGGTGCTGCATGGGACCAAAGGCAACCACACTTCATCATCACATCCTCCGTTGTGCACACAAAAGCATCGTGGTGGTTTAGCACCGCCAACCGGGCTTTGATTTTAAATCTGCCAGCTCAAAGCACGGTGCGTGCGGCGCGTAACAGCAGGTGAGATGCCATGCGCACGCAAGCAGAGTCAAAAGCACGACCAAACGCCAAACGCAGCTCACGCTTGTGTAGGACACTTTGTTGGCTGCTGCGTGCGCGGGGGCCCGGAGGATGGAGTCCGGGCCGACAAGCGTCGGGTATTGCTGGTGCGCACGGCACACCGCCTCAAACACCTGTGACGTCGCAGCCAGCCAGCGGCCAATACACATAAGCACACCACAGAACACCCAGCGGCGGCGGCAGCAACAGCAGCAGCAGCAGCGACGTTGGTTGAAACCTTCATGTGTGCACATGTACATACGCCGCCTTTGTGCAGGTTGAGTAACAGCAGGTTGAGTAACAGCAGGTGCAACACACTGGCTGTCGCTCGGGTGTCGACCCACGCTGACAGGTCGCAGGCCACGCGCAGTGGTGGGCCTCATGAGCACTACAGACTGCGTGCTGTGGGCCGAAAGAGTGGGCAAAAGAGTGAGGGAGAATGCACCCCCGAGAGCCCTCACGCGCCTGCGGAGAGGGGGCGCTGGCGGGGCACACTTAGGCTTGTGAGCGGCAAGGCACTTGCGGTTGTGAGCGCTCGCGGGTCACACTCACGCTTGTGAGGCTGAAGCTCTTGGCGGGGTAGTTGGTGCGCGGCGTGACCTGCATGCCCAGCGAGAAGAGGTCGTGCGACTCTGCCGCCGCCTGCACGGTGGTGTGCTTGCCCAGGCACAGCAGGCTGCGAGGCACCGCAGCAGTCGGCACACCATCAACAGCACGTGAGGCCAGCGGATGTGAGTCAGTCCATCTATCGGTAACATGCGGCCCACGCGCCAGTTACTGACAGACTGAGCTGCTTACAGCCACAGTTTGAGGCCATCAGACCGTCGTTCGGTTACGGCAGCCAGCAGATCAGCCCAGAAATCTCGCCATCGTCAGGTGCAGTCAATACCTATACAGCTATACGCGTATGCACAATGCAGGACCCTATGGGAGTCGCGTCGTAAACCACCCCCCACCACCCCACCGGTCAACCAAATGAACATGATACACCACAACGCGTACAAACAACATATCCAATTGCACCTTTCCCCCTCGCCCCCATCCCCACAATCTCATTGTCAGCGTGCATGACGAACAGACACATGCCGGGCTGCGGGGAGGACCCTCGCATGAACAGACACATCGTCAGCGTGCCGGGCTGTGGGGAGTGCCGGGCTGTGGGGAGGACCCTCGCATGTGAATGCACCCTCAGACTGCCCATGCAGAGCGCCATGGCGGCGCATACATCGCAGCGGTACATCCGTACCGCCATGCAAGGCCCACCCGGACCCCAACCCCCATCACGCACATTGGCTTCATGCCCGGATGCTGCACCCATTGGTGTGACGTATACTGTCCATCGCCGGAAGGCTGAGCGCCCAGGATGTCAACGGTGGATCTGCCTGCGGCGGCGGTGAGCTGCGGCTGACCCGCTGCCGCGGCTGGCGGCGCAGCAGCCGCCGGTTGCGCATGCACCGCTGCTGCTGGCTGCGGGGCGGGCTTGGCGCCTGCGGGCTGCGCTGGCTGAGGCGGCGCACCAGCCGGGGCACTGTTTGTGGCGTTGGAAGAGGTGTGGTATACGGTATAGTATTGCGGCTGTTGTTGCTGTTGCTGCGGTTGCTGTTGCATCTGCATGGGCATCCCTGCGTCAGTAGGCGCGGACGTTGAAGCGGCCAACGGCTGCTGTGATGAGCGTCCATCGTATACATACTGGCCTGTGCTAAGGTCAACGGTCACTGATGCTGGTACGGACTGACCCACCTGCTGCGCTTGCTGCTGCGGTTGCTGCTGCGGTTGCTGCTGAGCTTGTTGGCCCGCTGCCTGGGCTTGCTGCCATGCATACACAGCTGCAGCTTGTTGTTGTTGCTGCTGCTGCTGCTGCTGCTGCTGTTGCTGTTGTTGCTGGATTGCCACTTGCTGCGGCGTCCATGACAGGTCCAGCGTAGCGCCCTTAGCATGCTGCGTAGCTGGGACGCTCTGCCAGGCAACGTTGCCAGGCGCCACCTGGTGCTGGTGCTGCAGTCCGTGCACAGCTGCTTGCTGCGGGGCAGCCACCGCGTGCTGCTGCACCGCCACAGGCGCACTGGATGGCGCTTCGCCGCCCGCTTGGCCCACATGACCTGCTGCAGCTGCTGCTGCTGTAGCGGTCCCAGAGCCAGCGAGCTGTTGTACCGCAGGGGCGGGTGAGATGGTCGCCCCATTGGGCAGTACGTACATCATGCTCGGGCCCTGCACAGCGCTACCCCCGGCGGAGCTCGGCTGCGGCTGTAGCATCACGTGCATGACCTGTTGCTGCCCGCCGCCCGCCAGCGGAACACTCATGGGGATGTATGTCATCATCGAGCTGGTGCCGCTTGCTGCTGCAGCGGGCGAGCTGGTGGATGCGGCTGTTGCTGGGGCTACGGGCGGCCCTGTTTGCCCTCCTGCAGGATTGATCATTTTTTATGTTCAGTGGCGGCCCGGAGTGAGTGCCGCTGCAGCTGTTGGTGCCTTCTGCAACTGCGCAGCAATCGACTGACCAGGGCGGCTGCTAAGCCGAACCCTCGCGTGCCTATTTTGGTGGTCTCAGCAGCGCAGGCGACAGACGGCGCGGCGGCATAGTCGCCCGCCGCACTAGGACATATCTTGTAGGTGGTGCTGCCCAAGGCGTGAAGGAACCTGTGACAAGGCATCCATAGAGGGAAGTGACCGAAGCATCCGTTGTTGCAGAGAAAATCAAATGAAGCGTCGGCTGTTGAAATCCATATGCAGTGTTGGTGTGTGTCCCATGCGGGGCGGAGTGTAGGTTGTGGTGCGGTGCAGTACAGCATTTGCTGTGAACATGGGCGAATTCCGCGCTGTCTGGTGCTCTCACCGCGCTCACATGCAGTGTGCATGGATGCTGTACAAGGCCAAGGGCTGGCGTGGTGAGGGAAGAGGTTGCAGGCACGCTTTCCATGTATGCCGCGTGCACAGTGTGCACGAAACGATGCTTGCACCACAACGCAGCCACATGATACACACACGCTGCTGCAGCTGTGGCAAATAGCAAGCATGAAATATGTGGAATTGTGAGTAACGATGTCTAAGAGGAGCACTAGCATAGATATGAGGTGGCCTGGCTGACTTGGCACCCTGTATGGCAACCCACCCTGGATACTGCAGGGGTACCCGTGCCGCTGCCTGAAGGTGCGGGCACAGAAAAAGAAGGGGACAACCGGCCGTAGGTCTATACGCCACAGACGTATGGAGCACTGCAGGCTGAACGGCGCTGAAGTACTGCCCGTGATTGACCAATGATTATGGTCTCTTGCGGAGTGGGCTAAAACACTCCAAACTATGTGTGCCAGAGTCTAGAACCGCAAGATTACCACGTCGTAAGAAGTCGTCGTGGACTAAAGTGTCGCTAGTAAGGTACAGTGACGACAGCAGCTCATATCCAAAGGTTGTGCGAGGCCTCTTGGTCGGCGAGTGTTAGTGTTCAGTTCTCTGGCCTGCCAAAAAAGGTGTAGAGTAAGCCCGAAATATGGAAACTTGACCGAACGCAGGCCCTATGCTCAACAAGGGGTTCAGAACTACAACAGGCTGCAGTACTGGCATGCTTCACAAGTCAATAGGCATCCCCACAAGCGCGACCTCATGGCAGTCCAGGGTGAGTTGAGTTGGGTTGGCGGCATCGGGGCTCTCACAAGTGTCCCGATGCATATGATTGGGTCACCTTTGGCTTGCTTTTGCCGGCGTTATTTCATGAACTTTGCACTTGTTGACGGCCCTGTCTTGCCTTGCGTGGCGTGAGTTGATCTTGCACATTGCACACTCCAAACCTCATGATCCGGTGAAAACACCAAGCAGCAGTCCTTGCAACTGACACGTCGTGCAACGATGATCCTCTACAGTTTACAGAGTTTTTGACCGGGTCGTTCTCAAACATATGCACGGTTGTTGGTTCAACCGAACGATTGCACAAATACCTCGTGGCAGTCCTGACACAGGGGGGTTGTTTGCGCGGGAAAAGCCCAGAACTGCATACAAACTTTACCAACCGCTGCAAGGCACATTGGTGAACGGTCACGAGCACTCCAACAAGCCAACTGTGACCGGAAAACCTTGCCACTCAACGCCAAAATACCAAATGCCGCTTGATCATGATGACGAAAAAGCTTAAACACGCAATGCGGAACCAATCATGTTGATACAAATGCGAATGGGACTGAGGCACTCTGGCACACAGCCGGGCCATTGGTGACGCTCGTCAGGTGGCAACACACTTCTCCTGCTGGTTTCATCGTGGCCCGCTGGTGGTGTAGTCAGCACGGTCCACCTCCAAGAGACTGAAGCACAAGGAAACACCAGCAGCATAAGCAGAGGAGACCTTGTCAATACATCTGTATGCTATGCTAGTCAGCAAGTGGACGAAACCTTCCCCCAGAAGCGCTGCAGTGCGACAACACGTACCTGCGTGAATGCTTGACGATGGCCCTGCCGATCGCGTTTATCCAGTCCTCCTTCTCCTGCAATACAGACACAGCGACTTCATTTTTCCACTATGTGTTTGGTTGGGTGATAAACAAGGCGAAGCCCAATACCAGCACAAGCTTGATTGTCGTATAATACCTGAAAGCACGGGCCTTGCCACCCTACCTTGTCTGTGTCAGCTATGAAAAACATGCTTTCTGTGTGCGTGGAAATCTCAAACGCGTTGGGCTTGTTGATTGTATCCTCTGCACCCTTTATGGAAAGGCACTTGTTAACCTGCAAAACGTATACGGAGCGACACAAAACACATTTACCCCGCCTGCTGTTGTGAAACAGCCTCCCACAGCACCCTGCAAACGAACTGAGGCGAACAAGGTCTTAAGGAAAAGCAACATCGTTGCCATGCGCACACGTACGTCAATATGCCCACGTGGAATCGAGTCAGGTGTGACAACGTCGCTCTTGAACCAGAAGATCTTGCCCTGCTTCATGACAAACCACCTGCACAGTACATAGCAGTTCCGTTTGCTGCATAGCACCTTGAGTGTGCCCGCTGACTGTGAGTTTGTGCATGAGCGGAAGATGGTGACAACACCATGCACTCACCTTCTTCTCCACGTCTTGATATACTCCCCTGTGTGCAGCACACACACATCAAAGACAGAACATAAACTTCCGGGGATGGCAGGCATGCGTGCGTACGGCCCTGCTTGTACAAGGGCATTTCAACCTGACCAAAGCTTGTGCGTTGCCTCCACAACCCGGCCAGTTGCAGGCGCGTTCTCACCCTGCTTCATGAGCCAGCCACATCGCTCTGGTGAGTGCCAATACTCAACACCTCCATATGTGTCTTTTGAGCCCTTGCCCCATAGGTTCATCATGTTGTCAGCCAAGAGCGGTGCACACCTTCTACGTGAGCACTAGGAAAAGTTAGCACAGCAGCAGCGCAGACAGTAGGCGAAACCACGACCTTGGATATATTAAGACAGCTGTAGCCTGAATGTCAGCGTGCAGGGGCCAAAGCTGTGATAAGCTGGGGCTGTCGTCATCCCCCAAAACAGCCAAATACGGTACAGCAGGCATTGGCATGCGGTGCTGTGCGAAAGCAGCAACACCTGGGGATCCATAGTTCACCGACTCACCGTACTTGCACTCAGCGCCCTATCCATGCATTTGCCTATGCACTGCCACTGGCATGCGCTCGATGTCCACTGCACGCGGCCCATAAACGTGCCGAGCGGTTTCGGGGCACAGTTGGCGGGGGCGTGCCCAGGCGACCAAGCCCAGAGCTGGCCCCCGCCTCAGTAAGCATGCTGCTCTGGGTGTCTCCAGGTGGACGCACCTGGGGAGGGGCCTCTGTTGCTGAGCCCTTTGCTGAGCTCTTGGGCTGGCCACTCAGCACTGGGGCGCGCTTCTTGTCAGGACTCAGGAGCCGTGCACAAACTGCCAAGCACGCACGCACACACGACTGATTTATGCCATGCATGCGCCTTCTGCACCACAGCGCCAAGTAAAGCTAGGTGTCTACACAGGGCGCACAGCGCACACCGCGAAAGACCAAGGAAGAGGCCGCATGAGATGCAGCAACCTAGCGTTTGGTAAAGCGATGCGCCGCGACAACTCCAGTGTGTGCTACGGCATGTCACACCACGGATAGATACCTCTCTGCAGGGCCGCCGCTTAGAGACGCATATGCCACCCACACGCTCGCCTTGCAATCCGGCACACGGCACTGACCCCCACCCAGGCCAACCACTGGCCGGGCTGATGAGCCTCCGCCTCGCCAGTGCTGCAGGCGGGACTCGCCGCTGTTAGCCCTGCCCTGCCAGAGACCAGCTGTGGGCAGCCAAAGCAACGGCTTGCTATGCCACTGAAAGGCGATGCGATGCCACTGAAAGCACGTGCTGTGGGCCCAGCGCCTACCAACAGGGGCCAGCGCCTACCAACAGGCTCCCCCCCTGGACCCCATGCCACTGCACTGACCAAGCGCATGAACATTACGCCGCACCCTGCGCCTTGCCTGCTGGGTTGCTGGCAGCTCGCATGCTGCGCGTGCAGGGAAGCGCCTCCTCTACCAATCACCATGCCCGGGAGCAACATGCAGCACACGCAAGTCGCTTCCCTCCATGACGAGCACACCTCATTCCCTGCATGCCAAGTGCTGGCAGCTCCATGCTATGGCGACAATCCAGGCTTTTCTACTGGACTGTCCAGGCAATGAACCGCCGCACCTGAAAGCGCATCTGAAGGCCCGCAGTGGAAAACGCACATGCTGCACACCTGCACACGTAGGCATTGTTTGCTGTATTGCAGGGCAGCATCACGAATGCATAAAACAACAGAGCATCAGGGTATGCCTGGGAGGCTGGAAGTATTGCCGCCGCCACACATTCAATTGCAGCTGTGCTGGGCAAAGCGCTGGCTTGGTCACCGGTGTTCGCACCTTGGTACAATGGCAAATGATGGTACACCTGCAGCAACCTAGTGCGCTATGAAGAGACAGAAGCGTACCGATTGCACCAGCCACCCGGTGTTGAGAGACCGTTACAGTGTGAACGGGTGGTGGCACCAGGCGGCCATGGGTGGGGCGGCGGCGGGCAGCCGCAGCGCACGGGACGCTGCATGCTGGCATTGCAGCTGCACCTGCTAAGGCGGTGGTCATGAGTCATGAGTCATGACGCACGCGCTGTTCAACCCCCGTAGGGCCGAAGGCATGCTTGCCGCCAATGTCCTTTATGGCGCGGAGGTGCACGGGGCCGCTAGGTCGTTTGCAAAGTGCCGCGGAAGGGAAGAAGACCCTGATGAATGATGCGTATGGTGGGCCAAGGCGGGCATCCAACAGAAGTTCACGCATGTCCGGCTGGCATATCGTCCATGCAGGTGGGTCGGCAGGCTGGCCGCAAACAAGCCCGCCTGCAAATGTCCTGTGCCCGGATCATCTCGCCGATTGCCACACATACCACACACACACACACGCCATCCACACACGCTGAGCCATTGGTTCAGCGCATCTAGCCTACCATAACCAGATGGTCAAGCACACGATAACGCTCTAGTATGTGGAGCATAGCGCACTGAACCAGCACTGCCGCCATGTGCACGGTTGTTCCGCCGCTGATCCACTGAAGCTGAACTATGCTGCTGTCAGGTAGCAGGCAGCGCTCCATACTCTCTCAGAAGACGTGTCCCAGGTTATACGCGACTAGCCAAAACAGTATGTATGAGAGCAACGGCGTCGATGAGAACGTTTCGTAAAAGAGCAGCGTATTCCTGCAGCCACGGATGGGAGCATACGGGAGCGTTTAGCTTGATTAGTGTGAAGCATGAACCTGCAGACCAGCTCGACCAGGCAGGACTCACCACCCATTGAAGTACGCTTTCGGGGAGGTGCACCCCTTGAGAACCATCAGCAACGCGCACTGTGAAAACGCAACAAAGCAAGACCAACCAGAGATAGGCTGACCACATACATGAAAGAACAGACACGAATCCGCTTAGCTATCACAGACTGGAGCACTGATCCGTGCTGGTAGCAGTGTGGCCAGACTCACCAAAAGTTGTGAAGCATAGTGGTAAACAAAGCCAAACCAGCCGGAAACACCAAGGAGCCCGACTATGATGCCCACAATCACGGCCACATAGTTCCTCCTGTTGTGGTTAGCACACCAGCAATGACCTGACCGTTACCCGATCTGCCCTTGACACAGCCAGGGTGCACACGCTGCAAACGTAGACATAATGTAAAGCAAGCCACTTACAAGAAATTCAGAGCCCCGATGTTGTTTTTAAAGGCTGTTGGTGATATAAGGTCCTCCGCCTTTCTCCGTGATTTCATTGAGACAAGTTGTGGGGCAACGGCAGCGAACTAACACAACGAGCGCTCCGCTGTCCAGTGCTTAGGTGCTGCAGGAAAGTTGGCTGTCAGGAGGACGGCAGTGCTATGAACGAACGGTACACAAACGCGTGTCGCCTCGATGTAGAAACTGTCGCAGATGGCGTGGGGTAAGTCAGCGCTACACGCTCAGCTTGGAGAGGGTCACAGGGCAGGCACGGAACAGCAGCGTCTCAAGTGTTGGTCAGGACTCGACAGTGAGGGACCGGGCTGTGGAGTTCAAGCCGGCCTTAACTCCCAAATCTCCATGCATAATGCATGCCGCATTGCCGCAGCTTCGCATGTTGATGTGGCAGTTGCGCACACGCCCTATTCCCAGGCTTGATTGAAATAAAGGCGATCGACTCGCCAATGCTTCAAGGCTCAGCACTGAGACGTGAACCACAGCCCCTGGCCCGGAGACACTGATAAGCTGACAAGCTCACACACATGCTCCATATGTGCACTGCACGAATACCAAGTGTACCTCAGGAGGGCGGTTTGTGTTGCACGCCCGAGCCTCATCCGATCCTGTCCCTGGTACGCAGAGCGCCTCAGCCTGCTGCTCCATGTACCGGCCCCCAGCCACCATGCCCGACCGACACACGCTGCCAACGAGTGCGCCGCCGTTAGCTCGTCCGCTTGAGCAGCCAGCAGCCGCTGCTGCTGAGGCATTGCACAGGGCACCTGCGCCTGCGCCTGTGCCAGAAGAGGCACCCAGGGGGCTATGCAGTGTGATTCGTATGGGGTCGTGCAGTGTGTATATGCGTATGCGCTCTGTGCCTGTGCCTGTGCCTGGCCAGCAGGTCGCACCGACGGAAGCGCCATGACGCAGGTGGTGCCATGCATCATGGCATATGCTGCTGCAATACGACGCACATGGTGGGTACGAATGCAGCTGCAGCTGCATCTCCGCCACCCTCCTGACCTCCTCCCCCACGGTCGCATTTGCGCGCTGTTCATGGGAATCAGAGAACGCGTGCATGTCAGCCAGGGCGCTGAGCGTGCGGCATGGCGTGACACTGGTATCGGGTGACCTACACGTGAGTGATCAATGCATAGGTGGCATGCTGACAAGAGCAAGGAGCTGCATAGTGCCCCTGTGCAATGCATGAAGCAAGTGATCCAAATGTGAGAGGATGTATGTGGTTGGTTTTTGCGCCCCTGCCTGCGGCTCTGCTGATCCAATCAAGTCTGGGGCGAGTTAGCCTTGTTGAGGCTACCTGAACCAAGATGCCCCTGTGCGCAGCTGCTAACGCGAGCATGTGGGGGATGAGGAGCGGAGTGTTTGATGCGATGCGCTGGTGGCTCGTGGTGATCTTGTCGCGAGAAAAATGACTGCCAACAGGTTGACACGGATTTTGGGCGCCCAGGGCACTCGTCGTTGTGGTGCTGCCGCCTCCAGACTGTGATCAATGCCAGACTGTGATCAACAGAAGTCAGGAAGCACCAGGGATAAGAGCTTGCAAACCAGTCAGGCTCCTCAGGATTGCAGCGGCCGTGTGGAGTTGCACATGTGAGCATGCGTGCCACGACGGCGGTGCATTACACACATCAGACAGCATGACATGCGCGATGGAAATATGGGCATGCTGTGGCGTCCCTACGCGAGCGGGGCATGAAGCAGGTTGCGCACGCAGCGCATCATGTGCACAACGGCGGAATGAAAGCGATCAGAAGCTAGGCAGCGTCAGGCGTGAGGTCAAACAGGCCCAGGCTGCACCAGACAAAATGTGTATTCAGCTGCAACAGTCCAAGGACCCGCACGCATCACGGATACGGCAGCAAACAAAAGGTGTGTGGGGGCCATTTCGGCCTCCAGCTCTTCATCAACTGGCTGCGGCGAGCACAGCACAGCGCGAGCGGGCATGGCAAGCTGCAGCGTGTTTATGCACGCACCAAGCGCCATCATCTAAGCACCAGCCAACGCAAGAGGTTCACAAACTGCGATATGGGTGTGTCCCAGTTTGTCATCTGGCGGGACCGGTTCATCCCCACGCAGGCAGGCAAGCGACAAATGCGAGCAAAGGACGATTAACCCGCGCGTCGCAACTAACACCCTAATACGAGTTGTTGTTTCAGCCTACAGAAGAATCACACGTGCAGTGTCAAGGTGGTCAAAAATGCTCGCTTCCCAGTCAAGAGCGCTTATTTAGGCTGACACACGTCCGGAGTCAGGCTGCTGAGCGGAGGTGCGGTGGAGGTTGGATGCTCCAGAGAGCGGCAGCCACAAGCCGTGCGGCAGGCGCCAACTGCCATGATCTGGGTCACCCACGCTGGGTTGAGGCCAACCTGCTCTCTGATTTGGGTCACACGCCTACCATGGGCGACGCTCGTACCTGCAAGCGCTCCAAAGCAAGCACAAGCACCACGGTTAGTTCCAGGCTCTCACGCGCGCGCGTGAGCATGCGCAAGTGGACGCGTGCCTTCACACCTATTCGCTGTGTGCCGCACTGCGCACAGCGCGCACTGCACAATGGCCCAAGCGCAGAGCAGCATGTTGTTGCAAACCGTCGGCCTTTGGCCGTGTGCCAGCCTGGCAAACACTCGTACACGGGGCAGCACTGCCAGCGATGCACTACTCGCACATCAAGCAGCGTGCCTACTCCAACAGAGCACGCTCTGCCGCATGCAGCTTTTGCATGTCAACATGTGTGGTCGGTCCTCGGCACTCACGCAAGCATGTCATGCACGCCGCCCTCCGCCTGCGCGGCATTCGTGCGCGCCTCCATGCGCATGGAGCCGCCGGCCAGCGCCTCGCGCGCCTCCGCGATGGACTTGATGCCCAGGTCCTGGAAGCCCTGCTTGACGGCCTGCGCCATGAAGGGCACGGTGCGGCGGATGGAGCCCTTGTCCTTGACGGCGCCCGACACGCCCTGCGCAATCTTCAGGCTCTGCGTGTCCGAGTGGTACCTGGACGCGGGGGAAGGGGAAAGGGGAGCGGGCAGAGGGGAAAAGGTAAGGAGGAGGCGGGGTATCTTGATGAGGCATACTGGCAAGTTGTGACCACACGCAATGGCTGGTGCCTGGCACCGTGGCAGCATGCTTCGTCTGTTATGCACATTGCACGGGGTTAGCTCAACAAGGGAGCACATTGATGCAGCAGATGCAACAGATTTGAGCGCCAGCAGCCTGCAGACAGGCGTTCTTCACTGGCGCGCAATTTCTCTCAAAACACGTCCACGTGCTTGCCTGGACTCGGAGCCCTTGGCCATGGCATCCAGCGACCCCATGCCGCGGTACTTCTTGACGCGCTGCCCGTTGATCGTGTAGAACTCGCCCGGCGCCTCGGTCGTGCCGGCGAAGAGTGACCCGCACATCACAGCGGACGCGCCCAGCGCGAGCGCCTTGGTGATGTGGCCAGAGTTCTGGATGCCTCCGTCAGCAATGATGGGCACACCCAGGGCGTTAGCGACGCGCGAGACGTGGTACACCGCGGTCGCCTGGCCTCGGCCGACCGCGCAAACCTCCTGCGTTGTGCAAATGGAGCCGGAGCCCATGCCAACGCGGAGGCCGTCGGCGCCGGCCTCGATCAGGCGGCGCGCCTGGGCGCCCGTGACGACGTTGCCAGCAATGACGTCCAGGCCGGGGTGCTCGCGCTTGATGTGCTGGATCATGGAGATCTGCGGCATTGGGTGTGCACACGACAAAGGGTTCAGCGGGCAGGGCAGGATCAGGACGGATGCCGACGTGTCTTTGGTGCACTGTTCAGCTGCAAAAGCGAGCCAGCCAGTTGGGAGGCACCCCTGTGGGGCATCTACTTTGCATTCTGCTAAACAGTGGTGCGCCATGCAGGCGGCTTCCCTGTGTACATTCCAGATTCCAAACAGTGAAACTATCGAGCGCAAGGCTGCCCTTGCACACGCAAGTAGTGCTCGATTGGCCTCAATATGTCTCGATTTGCGCAGTCGCATGAGGACGTGCTATCCTCGTCTCTGTGCTCCTGCTTTCCCGTGGACGGCGCAAGTGGCCTCGTCGCTGCGCTGCTGTCCCCATGCATCCACCTCGCGTGTATGGGAACGACCCACACCACACCTATAAACCTAGACGGTTGGTCAGTCAGTCAGTCAGCGCTCCCCACCTGGTAGGTGGAGTCGCCCTGCGAGGAGTCAAGGATGACGGCATCCACGCCCCCGAGGCTGAACAGCAGGGCGACGCGGTCCTTGTCGGCATCGCGCGTTCCCACGGCGGCGCCGCAGCGCAGGCGGCCCTGAGCGTCCAGGGAGGGCGCGCCGGGCGCTGGGTACTGGCGGGCGTCCTTGAAGTACGCGCGCGTGGCCAACCCGACCTGCGGATCAAGCATTAATTGAAATACATTCGCATGATCATCACGAAAAGATCAGCTGGGGGTACGCGCAGAGGTGCGTTGCTATATGGTGCCCTTGCATCCGATGCCTCCCCCTACCACTGCCTTGCTGCTGGACGGGCTGTTGGCTAGCACACGGTCGGGTCATGGTCGACCAAGGACCAAGCGCAACATGTCATGGTATGGCCTGCCACGCATGTGACTCCCCGGCACAGCTGGCAGCAACAAGGAAAGGTAACAGCCCAGCAGTGCACATGGCCCAGCAACTAAACATGTCGCTGCACGTCACCCACCAGCTCTATGCATGGCATTGGTGCACGATACAGTTCTCGGCTATCATGGACAGTGCCACCTATCCAACCTGTACCCACCAGCTCGCCGTTGGCGTTGACCAGCGGCAGCTTGCCCTTCTTGTTCTCACGCAGGATGGCTCCAGCCTTCTCGGCTGAAATGCCCTGCACACAAAAACCAACAACATACACAGCTTGTGATCAGAGCCGTCCGCCTGTCCGTGTAAAACCTGCTGAGCTGCTCAGATGGGACTCTCTCTATGCCATGCAATACGGGCGTACGCCTCTATGCTGTGGCGCAAGCACATGCATGCATAGCCTTGCCCCTGCTCGCGCTGCAGGTGATCGCATGGCAGGCAATGGCATCGCTGCTGAAGCCGACCTTGCATGGTAGCATAAAGCGCACGCACACGTCTCCGAAGCTTCAAGCCAGTGAAGTGGAAGGACAAGCAATGGTCCTCACAACATGCAAGCCTGGGCCTAGACAGACTGCACGCATGCACTTGACGAACTGCACTGCTGGTGCAATAGTGTTTGTTCCTTGCGGCCAGTGCCACACGCTCACATGCTTTCCCGCATTTTGCTGTGTACACATGCTTACATCAGGGTCTGTACTCTGTATCCCATGTGACCGAAATCATGCCCGTGTAACGCAAATCAAAGCAAGCGTGACCAGGCCTGCTGTTGCCCTCCTTCACAGCGCTGCTTGGTGCGCCGCCTCACCTCAGACGCGGTGATGACATCGCGTGTCATCACCTCCGACACCGGCGTCGTACGGTCGTTGACAAAGTCAATGTCGCGCGTGGTCACGATGCCCAGCAGCTTGCCGCCCAGGGCGCCGGTGTCGGTCACGCACGCGCTTGAGAACCCACGAGTGTTCTGCGGGGACCAGGGGGATCACCGTAATGCAACAAGCGTGGAATTCAGATTGCCGCACACGAGTTTGAGGTCACTACATTGACGGTCACGGCAAGCAGCGCCTTGTGCATCATGTGCAGGAGCACGCATCTGGATTGTCTGACTGTATGTGTGGTGCGGTACGTTCGCATGCAGGCCGTCAGAAACCTGTGGGCCTTGCAATGCATGCGTCGTAAACGCCCTGGATTGCGCTGCGGCCGCATGCACAGGTGGCGTGTGGCAGTAGCGGCATCAGCAGCCAACTCAGGCCGAGGGACTAGCAGCGGGCATGCGCACACCCACACACTGCACACACCTTCAGGGCGTCGAGCGTGGTGATGGGGTCGTTGGGGCCAACGACCGCCGGCGTCACGATCAAGCCGGGCGTGTGCTTCTTGACCTTCTGCACGTGAGCCAGCTGCTCCTGATCGGTGTTGTTGTAGTGCACGAAACCCATGCCGCCGAGCTGGAGTGATAAGCGCAGTCGTTGGCAAGGAACGGCAAGCAAGCACGACGCCGTCGGTCAGTTTTGGCAGCGAGCTCGGGTCACGGTGCGGACTGCATCAGTGCAAAGTTTGCTTTCAGCAAGAACAACAGACAGAAGATAACGCGCTGATGAGGTGCGTTCGTGCCCCGGGAGAGTGCTGCCGCCGCTGTAGACGCCCCGCCGCTGCTGGCTAATTTCGCCTTGGCAATTGGGCACCAACCCAGGATACGAACACTCACTGTGGCCATAGTGATCGCCATCTCAGCCTCTGTGACGGTGTCCATGGGCGAGCTGACAATAGGGACACGCAGCTTGATGTTCTTGGACACATTTGAGGTCAGGTCCACCTGCGCCCAACAATTGCGAGTCGGATATGCAGTGAGGTAAGCAACAAAACAGCAAAACAGTGCGCATCACAGGGCGTGTTGACACTGTAACGGACTCTTCAACATGGATCTTGCTGTGGGCCATGCCCAGCAGGAGAGAAACCACAGTGGACCTTGTCACACAACCCAAACGTGCCTCGTGTGCGCCGAAGTTAATGTGTCCGGGGTGGAAAATAACGTCGTCGTAGGTGTAGCACACGCCCTGGTTGAAGAGCTGCGTGCTAGTGAAGCCTGCGAGGGCAGCGCAGCGACACAGAAGGGCCATTGCTCGGTGGTCAAGAAACGTGAAGATGGTCAGGCACCATCCCTGAATCGTAATTAACCGAGCGCTATGCTGGCGTCTCCGCGCAAGCGGCTTGACAGCAGCGTCCAGAAAGGGCTTAGCTACAACGAGATTTCACTTCTTGCGTACCATCATAGACCTCGACGATGCCATTGCCTGCGGGAGACATTGCTGTGAAGAGGTGGTCTCCAAACGCCAAGGACAAGGGCTGGGTAGAGGTGTGGCAGCGGAGGCAGTTGTGAACGCGTTGAGTAGAAACCGGTTTTTCAATCGGTCCAGTAACCTTGACGCGATGGCGTTAAGTATGTTAAAGCTCTCACATGACATGTGAAGGCAAGGTGCAAGGTGTGTGTACTTTCGTACTGCAGCTAATGCAACTGGTGACTGGGCAAACCTGTGCTATGTTCGCGGTAAACCGTGGAAAGCAGCCCACTGCCAAAGGTTGAAGGCAGAGCTGGCGACGGTGGCAGAACTTACCTTGTTTCAATGCTTCCACGTGCACGCTTGCTTTACCGGTCTCACCCTACCGATACAGCTTGCCATGATTGCTTTGCTTCCATATCATGCTGTGCACCTTGAAACAATGTGGCTTGCGATAGCTCGCAAGACTGCCGTCCAGACTGCAGCCCACGTGGTCTAGGCAGCTTTGACAATCACGTGTTTGACATGGTCTGTTCTCCGCTGAAGCTTGCACTGTATCCCTGCCCGCTGCTGGGCACCAGCTCTGATGACAACTCCCCCGTGCTGTGGCTGGTGGACACGGATATCCTCAACGCCATGGACAGCTGTGGCACGGAACGGAGCGAGGCGGACCCTGCTGCTGGCCGGGCCTCAAAGCTGCGCGCCAAGAGCCCACAGGCATTCACAAAGGTTCAGAATGAAGGCTCTCACTCTCAGCGGCACCCTGTGCCTGAAGAGTTGCGGCCTGTGCAACACCCCTGGATGCAACAGAAGGAATCCCAGCCCAAGCCACTGGAGCAACCGAATTTTCAGGTTCAGTTGGCTGAGTTACCAAACCAAGCTCGGCTCCTGCAGTGTCTTGGACCTCCAAAGGCGCGGCGCGCGCTCCCGGCGCAACCCCTGCCGCTGACGGACGAGCAACGCACAATGGCTCTGCCCCAACTAGCGATCTCCCTCACGAAAAACAGTGGCAATGCCAGGCTGCAGCGTGCCATGCCCTCCCTGGATGACATAGAGGAGCTTCACAAGCAGCTGGAGCAGCCAGCACGGCCGTGGAAGGCCCCAGCAGCAACCTTCGCCGTGACCGACATCACCAGTGCCATGTGGTGCCAACAGCAGGTAGGGTGGGTGCATCAACCACATGGACACTACACGTGCAGCCATGTGTGCGCGTGTGTGCCTACACACACAAGCCTGGACCAGAAGATGCTGTTGCTGTCATACCTGTTGTCTGTGCTATTTGCGTTATGAGTGAACCAGTTCTGAACCAACCTGACTGCTGTTGAGCTTTGGGTTTGGCTGGCGTGTCAGTGTGTGTGTCACGCTCTTGTCTTCTGCTTGTTGAGGCTCACATACTCTCCTCCGCCTGCACATGCATGCCCGAGTGTCCCTTCCAACCAGCCGTACAACAGTGTAGGTTATACTGCTTCAGCCCACCCTCCCGCCCCGACCTGCTCTCTCATGTTGCATGATTGAATAGTGGCCCTTGCCTACGTAGCATTGACCATTCATACATGCAGGGGTACTGTAGAGGTAAAGCCAATCAATCAGGAGTACAGTGTCATGACGCTGCTCTGTTCACTGTATGCAGCGTTGCCCTGACACATTCGATGTGATGGGTCACGCTACTGCAGGCTGTCATGACCGCCCACCTCCCAGCGATGAGGAAGGTGTCCCGTGCGCTCTTAGCAGGTGTGAGACAGTATGGGAAGATGTGGGAAGGTGTGGGGAGGTGACGAGGTGTGATGCACGCTGCCGGGCCGAGCCATGCAAGCTGACTCGTGTCCGCAGGCCGCTGTGCATGCGTGTGTGTGTGTAGAAATATTTGGTTCCCGTGGAGTCATGCGTGTGTGTGGTGTTGGTGTGCGCGTGTGTGCGCATGCTGAGATGCACAACGGTCATGTTGTGCGTGCCCCGTAAGTGCGCCTCGAATGCACCGCTCCAGCAGCATGCCGCGCATGTGAGTATGCCATTAATCCATTATGGATCGAAGCGTGATTGTGAATGGAGCTTGCCGTCCACGCACGCTGCTGTAGTCTGCAAGCCCAGTTCCCAATCCAAACCCGGCTGCAAGTGTCAGGTTTTGGTTTGCCCACGTGCGGAAGTCAGAAGCTACGGTGCGTGAGCAAATCTAAGACTTGGATCTTGCGGCCGGGTTTGGGCTGCGGGATTACCAACCAACCTGGATTGGACTGCCAGTTTGGACTTTTGCCCCTTGTAAACACACACCATCACGACAGGCCACAACACCAGCATGCCACAACGAGGTACGATACCATGCGCTGTGTGCGTGTGCGTGTGCACCTGACCATGCACAGGCAAACGCAAGCATGAAGCCCTGGAGCTGGGGCATCTGCGAGGCAGGAAGCAGCCCGAGCAAGCGCACACAGACGCAGGCCAGCGACGAGGCGCGTCAGCCCCGCCGATGGACCTTCCGCCACTGCGTTCGCCGCGCCAGCGCCAACAACAGCGGGAGCTCACCGCGGCTGTGGCCACCACACCACACGTGACTGCAAACGCACCCAAGTGCTGTGTGCTGGCTGCGTCCAGTGGGGCGCCCGCAGCAGCCCCTGCCACCTCTGTTCCTGCCGGCCCTGCGGCCATCACCACCGCCTCTGCCCCACCGCCCTGCAGCCGCTTGCCCGGTGCCGTAGACTCAGAGCCCATATCCGGGCCGGCAGGGGGGGCTACTGCCATCGGGGCAGCAGCAGCACCACTCCCGATCCCCTCCCGTGGCGCTGTCGCCAACCTTGCCAATGCGGACGCAGTTGACGTCACAGAGATGCACTTGGAGGTGCGGGTGGCGAGCGAGGAAGATAAGTGGGCGCTGATCGCGCTCAACAGCGCCGGCGCACTGCGAGACCTGCTGGTGAACGGCGCGGTGCGAGAGGTGCCGCTGTGGGGCGAGATGTGCGGGCGCGCGATGAGGGGCGTGGCGGACGAGCTGCACCTGTACAAGCACCCCACCCAGGGCATTGTGGTAAGTGTGTGTGGCTGAGATTCTCGGTGAGAGGAACGCTCTGCAGATGTGCTTGTCTCCGAGCGTGTGTGCTGCCCTTGAGAGGTGCATGGCAAGTTCCCTTGGTGTCATGCTGATCCTCACGCACCAGGGTAGCTGTTGCATTGCTGCTGGTGCTGTGAGCGTTGGCATTTGCACACCTCATCCTGGTCCTACTTCCTGTCCGCTTTGGTGTGTCGTGCATGGCCTAGCCATGTGCATTGCTGGTTCATGCTCCTGCCATTGTGAGGCAGCATTCACCAAGCCGTCAAACCTCCTTACCTCTACTAAGTGTTACGCTTGCCACACTTGGCCTGTTGCCCTTTTGCTCTTTTGTGCTTTTGTGCTTGGTGCCTGGAGGTGCGTGTTGAGGAGGACAAGTTCAGGTCGTCCCGCCTCGCCATGTCATCGCAACAGGCCCGTACCGCCCACCTGCAGGCCATGGCGTACCGATACCTGCTGAGTCAGATGCGCATGCTCGCCTCCCCGCCGCGCGCCGCCGCGTGGCTCCGCCGCATGCGCGTGCAGCCGCACGCCACGCTCGGCGGCAGCCTGCAGGCGTTCAGCCGGCAGCAGGGCTTCGGCCGGCTCGCGACGTGCATGGAGGTTATGGAGCGGCTGCACGCGGCGCTGGAGCGCCTGCCCCCCCTGGACACCTCCGTGAGCATCGTAGTACACCACAGATCTGGGTCATCTGGGTCGTGTGGAGCCGGGCGGAAGGCGGTACAGATCGTCCCGTACGACGAGGCGTGGCTGCTGAGCGTGACGGCGGCGCAGGTGGAGGTGTGGGCGGGCGAGGCGCCGGCGGCGGGCGTGCCCACGCAGCGCGCGCGGCGGGCGTGCAAGCGCTGCAGCTACCGTGCTATCTGCCCCACCAACCTCAGACGCCTGCAGCGGGGCATGCCCGTGCCATCAATGCCACCGACGCTGACAGCCGTGCCCGAAGCCAGTTTAGCGATGAAAGTGGCTGAATTAGAGGAGGTGTTGGCGCGGGTGCCGGCTATGGAAGCGCCTTGCGCCGCAGGCACAGCTGCCGCTGCTGCTGCTTTGGCTGCAGTTGCAGAGGGGGCAAGTGTCAGGTCCCCTTGCGTGCTGGCGGCGGCAACGATGGCGGCGGCAGTGGGAGCACTGCCCGTGGCGGCTCGTGCTCCCGCAGCTGATGTGGGTCAGGAGATGGGCGGGGCTCTGGCAGCTGCCTGCGGGTGGCAGCTTCCCGCTGTGCCTGGCTTGGACCCGCCTGAACGCGCCACCAGCGCGTGTCAGCAGCACGAGCCTGCTGGCGGCGGCGTTGGCAACGGAGGCGGCATGAACGCAGAGGATGAGGGCAGCGGGGACGAGCTTGAGGTTGAGGATGAAGATGAGGGTGGGGAGGCGGAGGCGGCAGGGGACGAAGACGTGGGTGAAGTCCAGGTGGTGCTGAGCCTTCGTTACAGTGCCAGCCAATACGTCTGAGCTCAGGCTCGTGTTCGTTGAGGTCACATTGCGGTCGGGGAGGTTGAGTCTGCTGTTGGCGGGGCTCCTGCAATGCAGCGCTGCGTACTGCAGTGTTAGCGTGTGATGCTGTGTTATGTTCACACCTTTCTGACGTCTCATTAGAGATCTAATGAGACGGTTGTCAGAACGGTGTAAGGCACCAGAGCCTCGCACTGCAGTGCACAGTGGCTCATGCAGTACAGACCAGTGAGCCCGCATTCCCTCCAGCATCTACTTCCGCCTCCTGGTCCGCCGCCGCCATCAGCAGTACCAGTGCAGCGGCATCTGTGGCAGTGCGGCATGGACTAAATTGGTCGTGTTGCTGGCGCTGCAGCTCCTAGCGGCACCGCTGCTTGACACGGCTGAGGCCGTTTTTGCTGACAGATGGCGCAGCTGTTGATGGCAAAGCAGGCTCCGGTGCTGCCAAGGGTTGGTTGCAGCTACATGCACATGCGCGCACACCATCTTCACCAGTTTCACGCTTGCCAACCTATCGCCCTTCAAACCATGCTGTCATGAAAGCACTCCCGACCCCCGACCCAATGTGCAATGCCAGCATAGCTAGTGTAGGATAGCAGGAGCTCCACGACGCATCGAATGTATTCACAAACATTGCGGCCCTCTTATTGATCCTGAACCTAATCTTGCACCCCTTTCTGAACCACCTCTTGAACCCACCGCTGCATGCATCAGCATGCGAATTCAAGTGCGGTACATCAGTACATCGGTAAGCGCTGTGCTTGTATAACAGCGGTGGGCTGCTGTCGCCGCCTCCCGGTTGCGCCGGCCGCGCTTGAGCCTGTCATGTGGATGGTCCAACACAGCACTGCAGGCATGCTCATGCTAAACGATGTTTTGTCCCTCCCGCTCTGCCTCACCGTGGCCTCACTGCCCCCTCATCACGCTGGTCGCTGAACGCACCTCACCTGAACATGCCGGAACTACATGTACCCATGCACAATTGCACATGCCGCCATTACTGCAGGCCCATGAAAGCGACCATGCGTGCGTTGTGTTGTAATTCTTCCTTCTTCAAAGATGAGCCTGGCCGCTGCAGCTGCATGGTTTGACGATCTGGACCCAGTGCCTCAGCAGCAACCTAAACCCTTTTCTCACCGACACCATCAAGTGGCTGCGCAGCACCACTGCAGTGACTCTCAGAACCGTGTCAGAAGCACAGCTGCGGACCCCTGGCATGCACCCGCATCCAACGAATAACAAAGGCTGCAATTTCACCTGTGTCCATAGTCCAAACCTTCTATCCTGTTCCTCTGCATTATTTAGTGCTGCTAACTTTGAGCAGTGGGAGCTCAAACCTGTCACAGCACATGCCACGCTGGCCAGCAGTGCCTGATGGTTTGCGCCCCTCGCCACATCACTCTGAAACACTGGCGAAAAGTGATGCGAGCTCGTGCTGGCCGAGATGCGATGCTTAGCACCAGAAGCATACAAAAGGCCTCAGCAGCAGCCTGCATATGTTATTATCAGGTACACAGGGTGCAGCCTTCTTCCAAAGCCCAAAGCAGCGTGACACGTCGTGCGGTGTGACTATGACCATCATGATGGCGGTTGCTGCCTTTCTTCTGATCTTGGCTTCACTGGCCTCTGCTGCTGATGGACCGGTTAAGTGCAAGAAATTTGAGCGTCCATATGCGCTGGATCTACACACGGATGCACACAAGGTAAGGCAGGGTGTGAGGTGCCTTTGTCAGTCGGTACGACTGTGATGCAAACGACACTCGGCTGAGACTTTTTGTAATTACAGGTTGCCTGGGATGTCGGAGAAGTACGTGTGGCGTATATGAAGCACGCCAATGGGCCCTATGGCAACGTGGGCGAGAGCGGATGGTGCGTTTCGTGCAGAGTGCCTTGGGCCGTTGACAGTGTCTCACCTTGACAGACGCGAGTCAGCCTGTTTGCATTGTGTGTGTCCTGCTTCTGGCCCAAATTGCCTGTGCCTGTGGCTTTGGTTGAATGAGGAGCATATTCCTCCACCCTTGCTTGTGAAATCGCTTGCCCATGACGACCCTATTATGGGTGCACGTCTGCTGCCTGCAGGCTGCGCATCAACGTTGGCCAAAGCTTCCCCATCCACAGGCACAGCGACAACGGCTCTGAGTTTATCTACGTGCTGAACGGAACAGGTGAGATCCACTTTTGCATAAGAAAAGTACCGTGCGTGCAGGTTGGTTGAGTGGGGTGGGCGAGACTGAGTCGGGTGGCGAGGCCAGGCTGCTCTTGCCCACAGTGCTGCTTTTGCATACGAGGAACCTGCATAGCCTGCCTCTGTCCGCCATGCCTGCTCACCGTGCCGTGTCCCTCAACGCTTTTGGGACGCCTCACACTTTCTTCGTTCATGGCACGTTCGGCGGGGTGGCTGACTGAACAACCAGCAAGCTTTCACTCGTAGTAATGTTATGCCCCTGGCGGTGTTGTGGCGCAATAACAATTCTGTGTGGCAGCTGACAGGTGGCCCTACGGCCCCTATGTGGAACCGTGTGCACCGCCACACCACACCAACAGGCACACATGAGGTCCTGGCACCTGGATCCACTCAAGTCCTTAAGCAGGATATGTACCCAGGCGTTTCAACTTTTCTGCCCCCTGGCGGCATCCACAAGGTGCGTGTGATGAGGACCGTGTAACTGTGGTCACTTGAACTCTCTGAACACCCTCACAGGGCAGACCCCTTGTTGCCAGCCTTTATGGGCCTGCTGTGGGTTGGTTGCTGTTTCCTGGAACAACTCACCTGCATTGCTGGACCTGGCCACCAGCTGCATGTTTGTTGACAGACACGCTCCTGTGGACTGCGCCTGCCCACCGGGATCTGCGTCAGTTTGCATCTAAATTCTTGACACAGGTGGCCAACACCGGCAGCGAGCCCTTTGAGATGATCGTGTACACCGCCACCGAGTTCAGCCCGATGTACGTTTACGAGGACTGGCCTGCGTCTACAGACGTGGAGGGCTTCAAGGTGCCGGTGCTGCCGTGGGAGGCGTCCTGCCCCCCTGGCGCCGAGCTTGATGGCAAGGACGAGTTGTGAGCTGGTAGCTCATCCGCCCAAGTGTCAGGGGGCAGCTGGAGGGGCGGATGCATGACAGCACCTGGGCGCGCGAGCAGGGATGGCGACGTGCGTGAGATACTGTATGACTGGCAAGATTGCAAATCGGTGTGCGACTGTGCGTTTGCGTTGTGTTGGCTTATGAGGTCGCTTGGTATGTGAAGGGGGCTCGCTGACCATGGGACCGTCGTGCTCCCATGCGCGTTACGATGGTGTGTGCACACAGCACGAGGGCAGCCGTGGCCTTGACAATGGCCTGCATCACGTGCTGCGCCATCCAAATGCGAGCTGCACTTTGGTCATAGTGCAGTGCATCTCACCATGGCAGTCACGCAAAATCGGAGACATGGAAACTGTACATTTGTGGGCAAAACCAGTTGGCACAAGCAGCAATGTTGTCACCATTTTCACTCGTCAGGTATGCAAGCGCACGATAAGCGCTGTGAAGACGAATGGGCGTAATGCACAGCGCACAGCGGGTGGAAACGGCTGCATGCAGGCAGCTTGCATGGGCCGCGTGGGGCCTTTTTATCGCATTGCAGGTGCACTCCAAATGCGATAAAAGGCAGACATTGGCAATTTGGCAGACGGTATACCTGCAATTAAATGTACAGTAGATGTGCAAGCCGCGTGGCCTCTCCAGAACCTGCGCAGCCTTAGGCTCAGCGCAGCAGCGGACTGCCAAACGATGCAGGCAAACCTCGCGTGCTCTGCCATGCATTGCTGACTGCACAGTGCACTACTGCGGGGCGTTTTCGCGGCTTGCAGCAGCATGCAGTAGTGAGTGGGGCAGCTGGCGGTGTGCAGGATGGCCGTATCGCGAGCAGGAAGGCAAACACAGCAGCAGGATTAAGCGCCGTTCAGGACCTTTGCTCGTTACCATGTCTTTCTTGTCGCTCCACACATTATGAGCGTCAGGTGACCGATACACTTCATGGACGCACGGGCATGGTGCACTGGATGGTGTACTGCATGCGGATGCCAAATCCAGCCCAGCCCAGGAACCTGGACAGCCCTTGCAAAAGTACAAAGCAAAAACGCCTGCCTATGCATTCCCCCCGGAATCTTTGTGTTCGCTTTGGGGTCCAGGCAGGAGCTGCTGGATCACGTGTGCTCAGGTGCATCAGACTGTATGTGATACACAAACCCAGAGAAGAAGCCATCCCGCAGGTTGAGCGATCCGCGCTGGCTGCCCGCCAAGAAAATCTATATATATAACTCAGAGTTTGGGGCCCGGAGGCCCGCACCCGCCGAGCATGCACTGCAGCAAAACGCGGCCCCCGGCATCGCCCCGGCTCGGCCCGAGCGAGCGATGCCCCGCATCGCATTGTCCGCGCTGCGCAGATCCGTACCCGAAGAGGCCAGGGCGGGGCGGAGCGGGGGCGGGGCCGGCATTCGCGGGCAAGCGAATGCAGCGACCAGGCCCAGGCTCGAAAAACGCGCAAAAGTGACACAGCAAGGGGTATCGGTATCACTCCGGTTCGAGCCGGGCAAGCAAAGCCCCGCATCGCATTCTCCGCGCTTCGGAGATCCATGCCCGGGTTGGTCACAGCGGGGCGGAGAGGGGCGGGCCCGGCATTCGCGGGCAAACGAATGCCCCGAAGGCCCT